>JABUQX010094962.1:0-5000 GCA_015478945.1 Trachelipus rathkii
CAAGTGACGAGTCATCGGTCAAAATGCTTTGGGATGTGTCAAGTGCCGCCACCCGCAAGTCTTCGTAGTCTCTAATCGGCGGAAAAACCATAAATACGTAAAAGGAAAGTATATCGCCAGTAGACCCTGAGCGCCGAAAAGCCGTACTGCGATCCGCAAAGAAGGGAAGAATTCCAGATGATCTAGAAGCTGACAGTTGAGAAGGGTTTCAAAGATCTTAGATAGAATAAAAATGAGAGGTATAGCGCGATAGTTAGAAGCGTCAGAGCCGGCTCCTCTTCTTTTTTCTCGGAATAGTTGGACATAGCTTCGCTCCAACACTGGAGGGAAAGTGCCTATTATTAACATAGAGAAATAGTGAACCGAGGTGGGGTCAGCACCGAAGCACACTCCCTCAAAACCTCGGGGAGAAATGCCATCCAGGCCACCCGCCTTCCTTACCGTATTCTTAGATTTCAGGAGCCCCATGGCACCGTTTAAATGTAATCACAACCCTGTAGGACAACCTGAAGGAGTGAAGGAAAGAGGAATAGCCAGAATCGTCGCAGGGTTTGAGTTAGAGAGGAAAATAGTAAGGCCAGAGATTTTCCTTTTCAGTTGAAGAATTAGCAACAAAAAAAACTATCAGACGCGAATAAGAGGAGGAAATACAGATTTTACAGAATTCTCTTAGAAGCATGTTTTGGAACCAAGAGGGGCCCAGAAGATTCATTAGGAGAAACCCAAGGAGTCAGGCACTTCGTTTAAATGAAAGTTTGTTTGCTTCGTCGAAGAGTTATTCTGCAACATACGATTTCTAGCTGATGGAGAACTTCAGCGAGCGGTCGATATGAGATGGAGATTTTCTTTTCACTCCTGAACGCAAACTGTCTTCTAAGCCTGATGTTCAGCAGAACAAGCAACGATCGAACCAATGAAATTTTGAGGCAAATAGAAAGATTTAGTTTGAAGCAAGGAATGAACTTGCCTTTCCCCATCAATACGATTACAGCTCCCAACCTATGGCAGCTAGTGCAAGCAATTCAGAGACATTGCAGTACCCTCCAATTATAGTTATGGTCAAAAGCGACGGCAACCCCAACAATACGGGCCCGATCAAAGTGGCAAAAACGCATAGGACAGGATGGAGCTGTTGGAGAGAAGTATTAATAAATAAGTGATATAAGGTGTGTGGTCAAATATTTACCATAGGAGGCGAAGGGGTAATCTTATTTGAATTATAGTGAGGTACTAGTTGGTGAAACATATAGGGAGCGCTGTGTTTCAAGATTGGGTTCGTGACCTGAATCCGGAATGTGTAGGTTTTAATTAGTTGCTCCAGATTCTTTGAGAAGATCCTCGATGAATTCAGCCCCTCCACACTTAGATCAGTAGGCACAGGAGCCAACCCATTCAGCTGTTCTGGTACATTGAACCTTATAGAGGATGAAGAAGTTATCCAGCATCTCGCCGAGTCAGAAGATATTCCAAAAAAAAGGCCTGAAAATCTTTTCTGTTAGGAAAATTAGAAAAGCCAAGATTTTGTAGTAGTAGAATGAAGAAAGATTTTAAGCCACACAACATCGAAGTTAGGAGATTCGAGATTTTTCGGACGTGGTTACAGGAATTATTAATGTTTTTAGGCACATACTCCCTACTCTTTAGAGGAATTACGAGATAAGTTTATAGTCTGGATACTATCGAGTTAGAAGATGACATTCTCTAGTCATCTGGGTCTCAGACAAGAGCCAAAAATTAATATTACTTTCATATATAAATATATAATAATATAATAATAATTCAATAATAATAATAATCAATATCAATAATAATAATAATATGAGAATTATAAAATTTTAAGACAAACAGTAGTGAAAATAAATTGGATAACTTTAAATCTAATTCTATAATATTTTTTTCTGAGAAGCTAATTTAATTTTCCGAATATAATTTCTAGAGAAATAGTTTGCATAAGAAATTAAACAATCAATATTTAACTTTATTAGTTTCTGCCTAGTTTTCCTGACCCGGTTTTTAGTCCGTAAACTTCGCACAGATCTCTCAGAGATTCGATCTAACCCATTTCAATAATATATAAAATACAGATTTACCCAAAAATTAAAATTCAATATTAGAATTTTAGATTTTATAAATAAACATTTCATATTAATATTTTAGTTTAATTTGACATAAAAAGTTAACTTTATGTTTCGTCTGGTTTTAAATGTTTTATTCCAACTATTACTCAGCTATTTTAACTTGACTGCATTATTCTAATAGACATTTTTCTTTGTTTAAGAACCTAAGTTCATGGTTTGCAACCTGAATGCATGTTTCCCCCCCCTCCCCCCCTTTTTTTTTTTTTTGTCTTTGCACCAAGCATTAAATGAAGTGAAGGTAACATTTGTCTTTCTTCCCTATGCTGTGCCTCAACTACTTCAGAGCTCTTTGTTGAAGTTAGGATGAATTTTGATAAACAATTCAAAATATAAATGAAATTAACTTTAACTACCAACAAGCAATCGAACCTCGAAGACCATC
Source organism: Trachelipus rathkii (assembly GCA_015478945.1). Lineage (NCBI taxonomy): Eukaryota > Metazoa > Arthropoda > Malacostraca > Isopoda > Trachelipodidae > Trachelipus > Trachelipus rathkii. Next base: position 2,521 of record JABUQX010094962.1, read on the forward strand.
TAGTTGGACACAGTCTTTTAACAGTTTTGTTGACCATGCAGGTTTAAAATTTCTTTCAGTGATTGCCATCTTGGAAGTCTCTGACTGAAATACCCATATATCTCATTAATCACATCATAAAAAACAATCATTTCTGTAATCTCCTTTACAGAATCATTCAAGACTAAGTTAAGGTTGTGATTTGCACAATGCACATACTCTGCATTAGGCGACTTTCGCTTGATTTTGGTCTGCAGTCCAATGCAGGGATGGCACGAAAAAAATCAAATTAAAAAAATCAATTGATTTTTTTATAAATAAATCATGATTTTTTTGATTTTATTGATTTGTTTGATTTTTTTGATTTTTTTATATTTTTTTTTATTATTTTTTATTTTTTTGTATATTTAAGTAATTTAACTTCAATAGAAATAAAAAATCAAAATAAAACTATATATATTATGAAGTTTTTAATATATTTTTTTCAATTTTTAACAAACTATTGGCATTGTAACCCGTAAGTCTGCAACATTCTTTAGTGCTGCTGTTTCATTAATTGTTTAAATTGTAAGATTTTGAACCCATTAGCTAGGGCCTAAGGTTACAAATTGAAAATTAATGCCAGATGCAGACTAATTATATATATTGTTTTTGTATAATGTCGTATAATAGATATGTTAGGCCAGTATTTGAATATTGTCTACAATTTTAGCACCCTTATTAAAAAAGACAGAAATGCTGAAGAGGGCGCAACGTAAAGCAACGAGGAGGTAGATTTTTGGCTTTGAGGATAAGAATAGGCGTGAAGTTGTTCTAGATATTCTCTTTATAATGTTCTTAAATATTATTTATTTATTATTTATTATGAGTTACTGGGACATTCTAGAGGGGCCAATGCAGCTTCTTAATTATTAATTTTTATTGGTTGACTGGGACAGTCTAAAAAGGACCATACGGCTTCTCAAGTATTATTCTTATTTATTATGAGTTGACTGGGACCATTCTAGAGGGGTCAATGTCGGCTTTCTTAAATATTATTTTTAATTATTAATTATTATTGGTTGACTGGGAACAGTCAAGATAGGCCCATGCAGCTTCTTAATTATTCTTATATATTATTTGATATTTATTATGAGTTGACTGGGATATTCTAGAGGCCAATGCGGCTTCCTTATTATTAATTTTTATTTGACTGGGACAGTCTCAAAAGGACCATGCGGCTTCCTAAATTATTAATTCTTATTTATTAATGAAGTTGACTGGGACATTCTAAGAGTGCGTAATGCGGTTGTTTAAATTATATTTTAATTGTTAATTATATATTTATTATATTGGTTGACTGGGACAAGTTTAGATAGGCTTATGCTGCTTAAGTATTATTCTTATTTATTATTATTAATGGGTTGAACTGGGACTTCTGAGGGGACAATGTGGCTCTTCTTAATTATTAGTTTTTTTTGGGTTGACTGGGACAGTCAAAAAGGACCATACATTCGGCTTCTTGTATTATTCTTATTTTATTATGAGTTGACTGGGACATTCTGGAGAGGTTAATGCAGCTTCCTTATTATTATTCAGAATAATAATTAGAAGCTGCATTGAACCCTCTTAGAATGTCCCCGTCAACCCATAATAAATAATGAATAAGAAAAGAAGCCGCATGGTCCTTTTTAGACTGTCGCCAGTCAACCAATAAAAATTAATAATTAAAGAAGCAGCATTGGGCCCCTTTAGAAATATCCAGTAAAACATTAATAAATAAATAAATAGAATAAATACTTAAGAAGCCGTATTGGCCTATCTAGACTGTCCAGTCAACCAATAATAATTAATAATTAAAAATAATAATAGTAAACATTGATCCCCTAGAATGTCCCAGTCATTATTATAAATAAGAATAATACTTAGAAAGCCACATGGTCCTTTTTAGACTGTCCCAAGTCAACCATAAAATTAACATAAATTAAGAAGCAGCATTTGGCCCGCTCTAGGAATACTCCAGTAAACACATAATAAATAATAAATAAGCAATAAAAGCAATGCTTAAGAAGCCGTATGGGCCTATCAAAACTGTCCCAGTCAACCACTAATAATTAATAATTAAAAATAATTAATTAAGCCACATGAACCCCTCCAGAATGTCCCAGTCAACTCATTATAAATAAAGAATAATACTAAGAAGCCGCATGGTCCTTTTTAGACTGTCCCAGTTGACCAATAAAAATTAAATAATTGAGAAGCCGCATTGGCCCCCTCTAGAATGTCCCGTTAACCATAAAAATTAAGAAATTAGGAAATATTTTTAAATAAATAATTAATGTAATTAATGAATAAGCATTTATAATTAAGAAGTCAATCGGACCTAACCTTACACTGGTCCCCAGTCACGCAAACAATAATTAATAATTAGAGAATTATAATTAAAAAAGTGAACATTGGCCCCTCTAGAATCACAGTCAATCCATAATATTAAAATAAATAAGAATATTAAAATTCAGAAA
>JABUQX010094962.1:15000-17500 GCA_015478945.1 Trachelipus rathkii
TTGTACAAAAATGCCTGAGCAATTGTCTCGCTAGAAGTATCTCGCAATGGTATGGCTTCTGCCCATCGAGTGTATCTGTCTATGCAAGTTAAAATATGTGTGAAACCATTTGAGGGTGGTAAAGGGCCGACTAAATCAACGTGTACCTGGTCAAAACGTTCACCAGGGGGAATAAATTGCTGAAGAGGTGCGACAGTGTGCCTGTGCACTTTGGATTTTTGACAGTTGAGACACTGCGTTGTCCACTGTTTAACATCCTTTAGTAAGGACGGCCAGACGAAATGCTTACCTATTTTGACTTGACTACCTTTTACCCCTGGGTGCGACACGTCGTAAATGGTGTGAAACACCTTTCGGCGCATGGGGGTTGGTACTACTGGACGAGGATGTGCGGAAGAGACGTCGCATAACAGAGGCGGAAAACCAAAAATTTCTACAGTTTGAATGTCGTAAGAAGAAGCACTAGGAAAAACAATCTCTTCGAGTTGCTGCAGACGAGCCATTTCGACGAAATCAATGTCTGGTAAAGGAGAGATAGCGTTAATTCGGGATAGAGCGTCGGCAGGAATGTTGTCTTTTCCTTTTATATGGCGGATATCAGTGGTGAATTGTGCAATAAATTCAAGGTGGCGGGCTTCACGAGGGGACTGTTTAACTGTGGAAGCTGTAATGGCATGCGTGATGGGTAAATGATCAGTTACAACATGGAATTCCCTACCTTCTATGAAGCAGCGGAAGTGCTTAATAGCTAAATAGATTGCGAGAAGTTCTCTTCCAAATGCGCTGTACCTTGTTTCAGGCGGCTGGAACTTTTTAGAAAAGAAAGCTAATGGACGCCATTCGTTATCAATAAATTGTTGCAGCACAGCTCCAGCTGCGAAGTCTGAAGCGTCAGTGTTGATTCTAGTCGGGGCTGTGTCGGATGGAAATATAAGTAACACGGAAGAGGCAAGGGCTTCCTTGATGGCGGTGAAGGCATTAGTTGCTTCGTCGTTCCAATCTACAGTGACAGAAGCAGCAGAACCTTTACGTGGATGCTTAAGAAGTGCGTGGAGAGGAAGGAGAATTTTAGCAGCGGACGGAATGAAACGATGGTAAAAATTTACCATCCCTAAGAAACGACGAAGTTGACGCTGTTTTACGGGTTTCGGAAAATCACGAATGGCTGCCACACGATCCTCAAGAGGACGTATACCTTCGGCAGAGATTGTATGTCCGAGAAAAGTTAGGGAATGAAACCTCCGCAATATCACATTTGGAAGAGTTTGGACACATAGACCAATTTCACTTAAGTCTGGTAAAAAAACTGCAGAGAATTTGTGAAAGTATGTTCTTCTGGAAACACTGGCAATCAATAAGTCGTCTATGTAGGCGAAGAACGAAAGGTAAGCCGCGTAATACTGAGTCTAGAAGACGTTGGAATGATTGACTAGCATTTCGTAAACCGAATGGCGTTCGAAGAAATTCGTAAAGACCGAAGGGAGTGATAATGGCAGTCTTATGAATGTCGTCCGGATTGACGGGAATTTGAAAAAATGCGGAAATTAAGTCAATTTTTGAGAAGATGGTACAACCAGAGAGATGGGATGTGAAATCCTGTAAATGAGGTACATTATAACGGTCCGGGCGGGTGATTGCATTTAGGCAGCGATAATCGCCGGTCGGGCGATAGTCCCCATTGGGTTTGAGAACCATATGTAATGGAGAAGCGTAGTCAGACTTTGAAGGTCGGATGATGCCCTTCTCTAAGAGAGATTCAAACTCTAGCTTTGCTGCTTTGAGTTTATCCGGTGCAAGTCGCCGAGCGTGAGAGAATGGAGGTCTGCCGGAAGTTTCAATGTGATGAACGACATTGTGTTTCACAGGGGAACTTGGAGACTGGAGAAAGAAGCTCTGGAAAATCGGTGATTAATAATGATTCAAAAATATTATTAGATGGAGAAAGATGTATGCCACTGATGGAAGCAGACGCACGAATACAAGCGGATGAGAAATGTGTCTCAAAATCAATGATGCGGTTGTGGTTCATGTCAACAAGAAGGTTGAAGTGGGACAGAAAGTCGGCACCTATTATTGGTAAAGTGACGTCGGCTATCGTGAAGTCCCATATAAAGTCACGACGGAACGAGAGCGTTAAATGGAGTCGTTTGGTACCATAAGTGTTAATGGTTGTGCCATTGGCGGCGCGTAAAGAGCCTGATGCTTCTGGAGCATGAAGTTGTCCGAGGATGGAACGAGGTTACGCTGAAATTGAGTCCCGGAATCTACGAGAAATAAGATAGTTGGGTGGGGGATCGTAGACACAAAGCAGTTGGACGCCTTTGAAACCACTCCGAGCGAGTTTACGGAGTGGTGTTTAAGTTTAAATTCCCGAATGTACAAGGCTTAAGACATGACCGAGTTTGGTCTCCAAAACGTTGATGATTTCTACAAATACCCTGCTGGTTATGTGACGGAAACTGAACCAAAGCCTGAGAATCAACAGGAGAAGAGGCGAATT
>JABUQX010094962.1:22500-25000 GCA_015478945.1 Trachelipus rathkii
AATCCAAAAATGAGTTTCTGACCATAATCCAAAATTAATTGATAATGAGAAGTCTGTGTCAATAATGTTGGGTTGAGGTTCGCTTGAGTCATCTTTTAGGAGTGATCTGATTTGGAAGTTTTAGTATTATTTTTTCTTTTTCTTCATTTTGATTGTTTTCCTTTGATTATCAGAAGGCACTGATTGAAGTTCTGGGTGTTTTTCTCCCGGTTCAACAATTATATAGGGCAGAGGCTTGCTAAGTTAGTGGCTTCTTTTGAGAGCAAGGCCCTATATAATTAATGATGGAGATTTAAAAATCCATATTTTAAATGAGGTATTTATTCAACATAAGTAAAAAAGTGCCCTTCTGTTGAGATACTATCTCTCTCTCTATTTTTGAGAAGTCTTGCGCTTATCCGATTGTTTACCTCCCTTTCTCGGCTACTTTCATTTCTGAGTTTTGCGAGTCGAAGATTTAGCTTCTCGGTGACTTAGCCAGCTGTTTACCTCCCCAGCTGAGATTAGAATTTCTTGGGTGGCTTATTTTCGGGCGATTGCATTTCGGAGAGAGGTAGTACAAAGAAATTTATTGATTTTTATTGATTGAGTATCTCAACAAGGCGGGTTTATATATTATTCAATTCGGACTAATTGCTAAATTTTGCTTTGCCAAATTTTAGCATAAAAGTTCGAAACATAAATTTAAATTTTTACAATAAATTATAATGGAATACTATATATATATATATATATTATATATAATATATATATATATAATATATATAATATACTAATATATATTATATATATATATATAATTATATAAATAATATATATATATATATATATATATATATATATATATATATATATATATATATATATATATTATATAGATATGTGTATAAATACACATATGTATATATATATATATATATATATATATATATATATAATATATATATATATATATATATATATATATATATATATATATATATATATATATATATATAAGTACCCCTGTGGTGTCTGCAACGACACCTGTGTTTGCAGCACACATCATCAACTCCTGGGTTAGATTTGAGGAACACAGAGGCCATTCGGACGGAAAGAGCAGGTAACCTTTTCACATTCCCCAACCCATCCAGTAATAAAAATTGTAGTCACACTAAAAGCAGCCCTATAACTTTTAACTATTTCTCGATATTAAAACAAACCAACCAACAACCAAATCTGAAAATTTTGGAATCAATCTACATTTTGAATCTTAAACCAAAGCTTAATAATGACATTTTTCCTTTAGGATTTCCTGAATTGGATTTTTTGAAGTGAAGTTCCTCATCAATCATTTTTGTGATATTATTATACAAACATAATATACTTGCAGCTCTTTTATACAACTGAATTTTCGTTTGTCTCCATAGAATATAATATGGTAAAATATTTTGTAATAAGTTATATTATGAAGATAGGAAAAGGGATTTCTCGAAACGTTGAATTCTAATGAATTTTTTTGTTTTAATAAAACCAGTTATATATATATATATATATATATATAGGTATACTTGAGTTATATATTATATATATATATATATATATATATATATATATATATATATATATATATATATATATATATATATATATATATATATATATATATATATATATAGGCCAGCATCCCAAAGAGGCCAGGCATGTAACTAGAAAACTATAACATCTACAGGAAAATAAATAACATTTTTTATTTCAGCAAGCAATTTCATCGACGAAACTTAAAAAAAAATTATTTTATTCTAATATTTATTAATAACACCTTAAATATTAGTATAATCTTAGACCTGGCAAGCATACGGTGTGATTTTCCTTGAATCCCAGCATTACTTCACGAGAGCTAGAGTTACTAAATAGTATTTTAATTTTACGCTTTGGAGAAAATGTTATTTTTTCTTTTTATATCCTTTTTAGGGGGTTCGAGCCGACGGAGGGACAGAGGGGGGGACGAAGTCCCCCCGTCGTCCCCCGGTAGGCCGAGAAACCCCGACTCTGTGTATCTTTAACTTTTACCCGTGGGATATTCTTTAGTTAAAAAAATCAACATTTGGCACCTTTGCGCGCTCCCTCGGAGTCTCGAGCTACTTCGTATTCTCAAAAAACCGTAATTTTTCCAACATTTTTAACAATTTTAAATTTTTAAAAAGCGTTATTTTTTTTTATTTCCTGGGTAAAATTGTCTCCTGATTAATAAAATCATATATATATTTTTTTTTTTTTTTTTTTTTTTTTTTTTTTTTTTTTTTTTTTTACATGATACCACCATCACACGGGCAATGCCCTTTTCAAAAGAGGGGGCAAAAATAAATAACTGATTATGTAGAATTAGGTACAGGAACAGTGGAATAAAGATACAGTTTAGAGAAGTGTTTATAAAGCAAGTAAGTAGATTTAAACATATTAATATTCCTTTGATTAATCTTAAAATTATAGCATTTAATCATGAATTGTTTAATGTATT
>JABUQX010094962.1:30000-42500 GCA_015478945.1 Trachelipus rathkii
TTGTTCCCTGTCAAGACTGCCAAGATGTCTACATAGGTGAAACCAGTGGCGGCTCTAGACTTTGCGGGGTCCTGGGCGGTGTTTTCGTAGAAAACATACACAAGTATATAAATATTAAAATCTGCACATTATATATATATATATATATATATATATATATATATATATATTGTTTAGTTAATATATATATATATATATATATATATATATATATATATATATATATATATATATATATATATATATATATATATATATATATATATATATATTTAACTCAATATTAACCGCTAGGGATAACTAGGCAAATGCCTAGGTTAGGTGGCTAGAACGCAGCAGACAACGAGACAGCTACAAAAACGAAAATCAAAAATGGTCCATATAATATATATATATATAGTTAGTTATATATATATATATATATATATATATATTATTATAGGTTATATATATATATTATATATATATATATATATATATATATATATATTATTATTATATATATTATTATATATATGCATTAGGGTGAATTCTTTTGCCTAGGCGGAATGAATGGTTGGAGAGTGCCCTGTATATATATACATACATATATATATATTGGTATATTAAGAAAGAAAGAAAGAAAGATTTATTATATATATATATATATATATATATATATATATATATATATATATATATATATATATATATATATATATATATATATATATATATATATATATCAGGGTTAAGTTCAAGCAATATACTTGTACTTTGTACTCTGTACTCCTGGCACATTTTTTTATACTTGTATCTCTGAACTTGTACTTGCAGTTTCTTAAACCACTGTACTTGTACTTGTACTTGTGCTTGTTTCTTTGTACTTGTACTTGTGCTTGATACTTGCAAGTACTTTTGGCATTTTTAACTTGCCAAAATTTTTTATTTTTTTATCATTTTCCTACGTATTGATATTTATTTTTTATAAATGTATTCTAAATAAATTTCCATTTATGAATGTAAAGTATGTCATTATATATATATATATATATATATCATCCACCTTTTTTCCCCCAAGACTTTATATATATATATATATATATATATATATATATATATATATATATATATATATATATAAGTATTATATATATAATGTATATATATATATATATATATATATATATATATATATATATATATATATATATATATATATATATATATATATATATATATATATATATCATCATCAACCACCTTTTTTCCCCCAAGACTGGGGGTAAGGTGCGTAACATATACCAGAAACAGAAAAGTAGTAGAAGAATATGACACAAGTCGAAAAGAAAGCCCAGCCTTACCTCCCTTTTATACCTATTAGTGGGAACTCGCCAACAGAAAATCCACCCTCTAGAGGTTCACGGACTGCGACAGACCCTCACCATGGCATCTCGCCAATGTGGGGTTCATCCCTTGGCCCAGGTGGGCCACAACCATACACCCTCACAAAACCCTGCCATTTACTCCTATTATGCACTTTTTCTTGCCCCTGCCAAACTCACATTTCACTCCTCCAGACATTCTTTTGCTGACTCAATCCACTTTTTCTTCGGTCTCCCAGCCAGTCGATTCCCAACACACTCACCACTATACATCCACTTAACCAACCGACTTTCATCCATTCTTTCCACATGACCAAACTATCTAAACATACTTTCATTTATTCTCTCATTTATCCCTTTTTTCATACCATACAACTCTGTAATACGTTCATTCCTCATTTTATCAATTCTTCACACCTAACACGCCCCTAAGATTGTCCATCTGAACACAATGTACTTTAGATCTATACCTCTTATTCCAGACCATAGTCTCACTACTATACATTAACACAGGTAACAACATACCATCACGTAAGACCCTAGCGCACTCAAGACTTAGTCTTTTTACATCCACCAAGGATTTAATTGCACCAGCCTCCTTCCTGCAATTCACAACTTTCCTACTACACTCTGCATCATCCGTTCCCTTTTCATCCAACATATATCTTAAATATTTAAACTCAGACACTTGTTCCAGCTGCTCACCATCTACATAACTTCACACCGAGGACTGTCCTCACTCGTTACCATAACCTTTACTCTTATCTACGTCTACTTTCAAACCCATCCTTTTACACACCCTCCAAATCTTTCTACCAATCTTCTCAAACTCTCTTCAGATTCACCTCACAAAACCATATTATATAGGCATATATATATATATATATATATATATATATATATATGTATTATATATGTGTGTACATATATATATATATATATATATATATATATATATATATAATAGTTATATATATATATATATATATATATATATATATATATATATATATATATATATATATATATATATAAATCAAAAGTTTTTTAAGTTTCTAAAGAGTTCCTAAACTTCAACACCGAAACTTCATTTATAAAATTACACGACTTTTTATAAAATTTTAAAAAGGAATAGGCGAAAAGGGAACGTTATCAGGCCATTAAGGTTAGTTTGCTGCTCGAAAGCCTGTCTGCCGTTTCTCTTCGAACTAAAAAGCCCTTTTCTTGCTGACAGTGTAGTACAAAATAAAATTTGCAGTACATGGGGAAAGCAGTACTTGATACGCAAACTAATACTCCTTTCTCTTTCTTTCTCAATTCTTTTTTACTAAAAACGCATTTTCTCCTTGCTGCGTCTCTTCAGCATCAGATCAATACTGGTACCCTTTCCTCGGGACAAATTGTAATAGTTTTTTTCGTTAGAATGAAATAAGACTATCAGTTTAAACTTTTTCCTTTGAAAACACAAAAGCAGGTTCTCCCCAATCAATATCGTGGTCATTTTCGAACTTATGTTTAAATATTGCATTACTTGCATTGCCCCTTCTAACCTCCCCCATATGTTGCTCTTTTCTGGTTTTAAGTGTTTTCAAAGTCTCTCCATAATAGGAACTATGGCACATGAGACAAGGTATCTTATAAACCCCTCCTGATACTTCGCGCTTGGTGGTTTTTAGATTTAATGATAAAACAGACAGGAACTTATCTATCTTATAGAGTTTATCATAAACCCACCCAAACAAACCAACTTCTTCATTATTTTTCATTCCATCCACAACATATTAAGAAAAATATTGTTTATAACATGTTTCTCAGAGCATATCATTATTGCGATCCACCATTTCTACAACAGGAAATTAATTTTATTTTTCATACTTTCGAGAAACTGGCCTATCCCCCTTTAGTGATCAAACAAAAACATAGACATGCTTATATGAATTTTCTTGGTCTGAGAGAAAACTCCCCTGTTAATTTTGAAAATATTAAAATAGTTCCTTTTTCCCCCCAACTACTTAAACTTAAATTCCTGTTTAATCATTTATTTGATATTAATATAGTTTTCAGTTTCTCCGAAACCATATCACGACTTCTGATTAACAATAATACCACCAAGCGCGAAGTATCAGGAGGGGTTTATAAGATACCTTGTCTCATGTGCCATAGTTCCTATTATGGAGAGACTTTGAAAACACTTAAAACCAGAAAAGAGCAACATATGGGGGAGGTTAGAAGGGGCAATGCAAGTAATGCAATATTTAAACATAAGTCCGAAAATGACCACGATATTGATTGGGGAGAAGCTGCTTTTGTGTTTTTTTCAAAGGAAAAAAGTTTAAATCAACTGATAGAGTCTTATTTCATTTCTAACGAAAATAATTACAATTTGTCCGAAGGATTTTTCAATATTGATCCTGTCACTGAGAGATTTATAGCAAAAAAGGGAAAATCTTTGTTTTTGAAATAAAAATTGAAAAAGAAGAAGAGGAATGTGAGACGTCAAATTGCCTTTTCCCCACGTGTACTTATAAATTTTATTTTGCTATAGTAATAAAGAAAAAATTTTAGTTCCGAAGAGGAAACCGAGCGAATAGGTTTCGAAACGTAAACTAGCTCCCATAAAATAATATTCTTTGTTCCCTTTTTCAAATATTATTTTAAATGGTTTTAAAAGTGTAATTTTTATAAATAGAGTTCGAGTGTTAAGTTTAGAACTATTATATATATATATATATATATAGGTATAGTATGAAGAAGAAGATATATATATATATAAGTATTTTTATTATATATATATATATATATATATATATATATATATATATATATATATAGGCGAGATGGTGATTGATTGGATTTGGAAGTTGTATAAAAAAGGTTTGGGGTATAGTTCCGAGGGATTGGAGGAGGTCAATATTAGTACCTTTATATAAAGGTAAGGGGAAAAATGTAACTAAGTATTATAGGGTAATTAGTATTGAGTGTTGTAGGGAAGATATATGTTGATATTTTGGTCGAAAGAGTGCGTCGAATGAATGAAGAACTAATTTGGGGAAGAATAAGGTGCGTTTAGAAGTGGTAGAGGATGTGTGGATCAAATATGTACATTGAAACAAATGATTGGGATAATGAGGGAGGAGAAGAATAAATTGTATTTAGGATTTATGGATTTGCAACAGGCGTGTAATATTGGGATTAATAGGGAATCTATGGCAGGTGTTAGTGATATGGTATTGGTGGAAGCTTCTGAATAGAATCAAAGTATGTATGACGATAGTGAAGCGTGTTAAGAATAAATAGAGTCGAAAGTGATTATTTTAATATTAATAGCGGAGTGAGACAGGGATGTGGTATGTCTCCTTGGCAATCCAATCTGTATATGGATGAGGTTATGAAAGAATTAGAGGTAGGGGTGACAAGGGATAGAGTTAGAATGATGGAGAATGGATGAGAGTGGAGGATTCCCTACCTATTATATGAGGATGATTTGGTTTTGTGTGGCGAATCTGAAGAGAGTTTGAGAGGACTAGTAGAGAGATTTGGTAGGGTGTGTAAAAGAAAGGGTTTGAAAGTAATCGTAGATAAGAGTAAGGTTATGGTTGTGAGTGAGACAGGCCTCCGTGTGAAGTTATGTTAGAATGGTGAGCAGCTGGAAAAAGTGTCTGAATTAAATATTTAGGATATATGTTGAATGAAAAGGGAGCGGATGATGCAGTGTAGTATTAAAAATGTGAATGGCACTAAGGTGGCTTGTGCGGTTAAATCGTTGTTGGATGTAAAGAGACTAAGTGTTGAGTGCGCTAGGGTCTTACATGAGGGAATGTTGTTACCCGTGTTAATGTATAGTAATGGGACTATGGTTTGGAATAAGAGGTATAGATCTAAATTGCACAATGTGTTCAGATGGACAATCTTAGTGGCGTGTTAGGTGTGAAAAGAAATGATAAAAATGAGGAATGAACGTATTAGAGAGTTGTTTGGTGTGGAGATTGGGGTAAATGAGAGAATAAATCAAAGTATGTTGAGATGGAAAGGATGGATGACAGACGGTCGGTTAAACGGATGTATAGTGGTAAGTGTGTTGGGAATCGACCGGATGGGAGACAGAAGAAAAAGTGGAATGAGTCAGAAAAGGAATGCCTGGAAGAGAGAAATGTGAGTTTGGCAGAGGCGAGAAGAAAGGTGCATAACAGGAGTGAATGGTGGGTTTTGTGAGGAGATATGGTTGTAGCCCACCTGGGCCAAGGAATGAACCCCATATTGACGAGAGGTCATAGTTGAGGGTCAATCGCGGTCCCGTGAAGCTCTAGGGTGGATTTTTCTGACTGCGACGAGTTCTCACTAATTGGTATAAAGGGGCGGTAAGGCTGGGCTTTCTTTTCTACTTGCTTCATATTCTTCTACTATTTTTATGTTTCCGGTATATGTTAGGCACCTTGCCTCCAGTCTTGGGGAGATAAGAAGGGTGGTGATGATGATGATGATAATGATGATGATAATGATGATGATGATCATGATGATATATATATATATATAAAGTATATATATATATATATATATATATATATATATATATATATATATATATATATATATATATATATATATATATATATATATATGCAAATTTTCATAAAGTACTTGTACTTGTACTTAATTTTGTAATTGATACTATGTACTTGTACTTGTTCTTGTACTTGAACAAATTCTATAAATTCTTGAGTACTTGTACTTGTACTTGTACTTGAAAAATTCTAGAACCTAACCCCTTATTTATATATATATATATATATATAAGAGTAAGAGTATATAGTTATATATATAGTTATATATATATATATATATATATGGTTAAGATTATATATAGTATATATATATATATATATATATATATATATATATATATATATATATAGCACAGCTCATGCGATATGGGGCGTTAAATCTGTTAACCTCGGTATGCGCGCGAGACCTTTATAAGGCGCGGGGCCCAGGGCGATTGCCCAGGTCGCCCTGCTCTGGAGCCGCCACTGGGTGAAACTAATGACTATCATAGAAGAATTTATCAGCATAAATCAGATTTAATTAATGACTCAACTAATTCTGCTTTAACCACTCATCGGTCCGAACATAACCATAAAATCAATATAAAAGAAGCGGCTCCCATTTTATTTTGTAATCACACTAAGAAAAGAAAAATATTAGAGTCAGTAATCATCTATAATTCAAAGAACTTCAACAGGATTCCTGGAGACATAAGACTGGATGATATTCAGAGTTCTATATTACTTACTTCGAACATTTTGGGAAACATCAAGAAGAAGGACAGTTGAGAAATAACCAACGATTTTTATTTTTATTTTTTTATTTTTTTTTTTTTAAATAATTTTATTATGTATTCATTAAAATATTCCTTTGTTTAGATTCTGAGGAGGCCTTACGATAATGATGTAAGGCGAAAGCTAAATTATCTTGTGTATATTTTGTAAATAAATTAAAGTTGTTTTAAAGAAATTTTAATATTGTGAAAAGAAAAATTATATAAATGTATTAGTTAATAAAAATATTATACATGCCAAGGGTATTCTACCTACATAATATAGCAGTTTAGGTTTTAAATAAAGTTTCAGTCTATATATATATATATATATATATATATATATTATATATATATATATAAATATTTTATATATATAAAATATATTTTTATTATTATTATATATATATATATATATATATATATATATATATATATATATATATATATATATATATATATATATATATATATATATATATATATATATATATATATATATATATATATATATATATATATATATAAATATATATATATATTATATAAAATATATATAAATATAAAAAAATATAAATAAAAATATAAATTTTTTTTTTATAAAAAATTATATACATATATATATATATATATATTACATAGCAAATATTGCTATTATATATATATATATACATATTGGCATACATATACTATATATATATATATAATACAAGAGATGCTTAAAGTTTGTTCCAAATTATAAAAATAACTCACCATAAATGGGTCACTTTCAGACTCAGTCCCATCACCTTCAGTGCCTTAATGTGGACGAGTAAGATTCGATGCAATATTACACTTTATTTCCTCCAGTATCCTGGTCTTGGCAGCTTGGTACTTCCCTTCATTTAACCTACGTACCACTCCGAGTTTGAAGTGAGGATGCAGGGCTGTTGCCATAAGCAAATCAAAATCATCAAAGATACTGTTGAACCTCGGTTCAAAGCCCTTTTCTTTCCCTTTGTTTGCCTTTGGTTGCTTTAGCAAGTAAGTAGCTGACTAAGTTTTTGGCATAGTTAAATTTTTCCACCTCTAGTTGCATTTTCCCGATCTTGTCCTAGAAGAGGAAGAGATTAGGCAATAGGACTCCCGCGTACGCATTCTTCTCTTCCTGCAACATATCAAGCCTAACAGCAATATGCGTCATTATTTCGATGTACTCCGCAATTACCTCCTTATACTTTTATTAAATACTGGAAGACAAGGCTTTTGCTCCATACAAATGTTGTTGATTTGTGACATGCGACCATCAAGGTTCCTAAGCAGGTCTTTTATAGAATCGTATAGGGGGTTTCAGCGAGTAACACTTGGTGTTTCAAGCTTTGTTCCCAACTCCTTCTTAATTTACGCAGCAGTTGTAGTTTTCCTCTTTTGGGCTTTTCACAATTCCTGTGCTTTGGTAAGTGTCGTATTAAATGGATCTTTGGCACCAAAGGGCCAGCGAGGAACATTTGAAACGTCCCTAGTAGCCAAATGTTTAATGTGTGGGAAATGTTTAGGTAGACTAAGGGCATCATGTTCTTCAAGCATATTTTCTAGCTGGAGAGGTTTTGTCTGTAGAACGTCTGTGTCACTAATATGCTCCATCTTTTCAGGCATAACCACTATCTCTGCAATCGGTGCCTGTTCTTCTTCCTCTTCGTCACCCGTTTCTGCATGAGCATCCACCCGAAAGGCTGCACAGAAATTTGCACCGTTATCTGTTGTAATGCAGACAACCTGAAGATAATTTTTTTTAATTTAGTTATTTTCTTATTAATCTGAAGTTATAATTTTTTTCAGCATTACGTTATTATCTCATAATGATTTTTGCTGACCTTATGCTCAATGCCAAATTGTTGACGAATATCCGTAATATTTTTGGCTAGGACTGTGCTGGTTTGAGAAACAGATAACTCTCTACAGGCAAGGACAGCCTTCTCTTTCTTCATAGTATTCACATTAATCCAGTGAACCGTCATGCCCAGAAAACTCCTGTTGTTCCCAGTCCAGCTGTCTGCGGTTGTGGCCACATAACTGACCTTACTGATAATGTTGGTTAAATCAGCCTTCCCTATTTTACATATGACATCAAGATCTCTCATCACTTTTCTTCTGGAAGGGAGGTGGAAATCAGAGTTCAGGTAGGACAGGAACTCGGCAAAGAACTCAGACTCCACAATGTGAATAGGCCCAATGTCATGTAGCAGAAATCTTTTAACTACTTATAGTTAACCTGTACTTAAAATAAAACACTTACTTGTAAAGCAACTCAAGAGCTCTCTTCTGTTTGAATATTTTCGACATAGACTGGAGAATGGTGGTCTGACGCTTTTTGCTGGATGTCTCACTGTCTGTTGAGCAACTCCGGCCCCGCTTTGACCCTCCTTCAATTGCAGTACACAGCTCCTTGTGCAAAGAAGGATGTTTCTAAAAAAAGTTACAAAACTAAATTCCTTATTCATGTAAATAAAATATGTGAAATATTTAATAGTTGAATTTTAAAATTAAAAAGAAATAAAATTCAAATAAAAAGTATCGGTGTAAGTTACTTACGATCAAGTAGTACGATTTCAAGCTATGTGTTGATTTAGTGTCAAAGCTGAAGTTTTTTTTTACATTGGGAGCATTCAATCTTTCCCTTGTACATCACTCTATTGCCCTCAATATACTCCTTCTTGCTCTTGACAGACCCAAAGTGCTCCAAGTCATCTTGGCTGCTTTTTTTCATGGGAAGTACAGGCAGCATCACACAATAATTTCAAGAGTTGCACTTCGACGACTTTCACGGTTTGCAATTCTTTTTCCTTTTAATTAAGTACTTATTCATATCTGTTTTATTCCAATTTAAACACAAAATCACTAAAAAGGTTTAATCGCTAATCACAAGTAACCAATAAACTTAGTAAATTGGCTATAATAATAATAATAATAATAATAAACACATTTACTTGCACACACACACACACACACACACACACACAAAAAAAAAAAATAATAATAATAATAATAATAATAATAATAATAATAATAATAATAATAATAATAATAATAAATAATAATAATAATAATTATATATATATATTAATATTAATATATAAAGAAGAAGAAGAAGAAGATATATATATATTATATATATATATATATATATATCATAATTATATATATATATATATATATATATATATATATATATATATATATATATATATATATATATATATATATATATATATATATATATATATAAGCATAATTATTTAGATAGAGCGCAAATTTGCGCTTTTGCGCTCTTAAAAAAGTTGTTGAGCGCAAATGCAAAAGCGCACATTTTTCGAAATTTCGCGCAAACGCAAAAGCGCACATTTTTTACCTAAAGCGCAAATTGCGCTTTGCGCTTTTATTTGTCTTCCTCTTAATATATATATATATATATATATATATATATATATATATATATATATATATATATATATATATATATATATATATATATATATATATATATATATATATATATATATATATATATATATATATCAGAGGTGAGCACCCGCAACTTTTTTGTTAGTCAGCAATTCGCAATTCCACTTACTTTGTTGGACATTCCGCAGTTTGCAATTCCGCAACTTTTTCTGCTTCGCCAGCCCTCTCTATCGCAATTCGGCTATCGCAAATTAGCTAATTCTATCGCTAATAATTTTTTTTCCACTATTGAAGTCTGCAACAGTCCGCTAACCCTTTATTGGTAGTTAAAAACATAATTTCCAATAAAATTACCTTACAATTTATATATTTATTTAATTTTTATATTTTAATGTTATTTTTATATATAACAGACTTTATAACAATGGGTTATATATATATATATATATATATATATATATATATATATATATATATATATATATTATATACATTCTATTATATATATTTATATATATATATATATATATATATATTATATATAAATATATATATATATATAGTTATTATATATATATACATATGTTATAGCAAGAAAGCAAGAAGTAGTATATATATAAATATATATATATATTATATATATATATATATATATATATATATATATATATATATATATATATATATATACCTAACCTAATTGTAATTACTAATTAGTCATTGTTGTTGCCCTCCTCCTCCTCCCTCTGGCACAGCCACTTCAAATTCAAGAGGTGCATATTTCCATTCACAAACACCAGCTTCTCAAAGTTCTCATCAGTCAGGGATGACCTCTTGGGCCTGAGAACATCAGAGCCCAAGCTGAACAATCTCTCCACAGCCGCGGAGGAGGGGACAGGGGTGTTGTACTTGATAAAGAGGTCCACCCAGGCCTCTCTGTGCTGCTGGGGGAACAGGTCCACAGACAGAGGGGTGGTCCATTCCACAATTTTTTTTGGTAGTCCGCAAATTGCGGAATTGCGGAACTGCGGAATTAAATTGCGGAATGATTTAGGCATTCCACTAACTGCAATTCCGCAACTTTTTTTCAAATTATCGCAATCGCAATTCCGCAATTTGGTATTCCGCAATTGTGGAATTGCGGACTTAAATTGCGGAATGATTTAGATATATATGTTGCGCATATATATATATATATATACGGTTATAGCAGTATAGATATATAAATTATATATATATATATATATATATATATATATATATATATATATATATATATATATATAATTGAGCATATATATTCTTCTACATCTTCATCATATATATTTTGCCTAAATG
Source organism: Trachelipus rathkii (assembly GCA_015478945.1). NCBI lineage: Eukaryota > Metazoa > Arthropoda > Malacostraca > Isopoda > Trachelipodidae > Trachelipus > Trachelipus rathkii. Next base: position 41,458 of record JABUQX010094962.1, read on the forward strand.
TTGGTGCTGATACAGTTATTGGCTATAAAAGGTTACATAAAGATATATATATATATACATATATATATGTGTGTTGTTAAGTTATTATAAATATATATATTATATATGTTAGTTATAAGGATATCTAAATATATATATATATTATATATATATATTATGTATTATATATATATATATATATATATATATAATTGTTATAAAGGAGATATATACAAATATTATATATATATATATATATATATATATATATATATATATATATATATATATATATATATATATATATATATATATCGTAAACCATTCATCTTATATATTAAAAAATGACATTTGATTTTTACATCCAGTTATCTTGATTTGATATTAGCAAATAAAAAAAATTTAAATGTAAAATCAAAATACACCATGAGCTTGGTTGGGAATGCACAATAATACCTAAAATGGAAATGCCATGACATCAAAAACCATCCTATGATTTTTGACGATCTAAGCATCACTCCCCCTCCCCCCCAAAAAAAAAAAAAAAAAAAAAAAACACTTGCAGAAAAACTTGTTAGACAGATTCTAAACATATTCTTTGGAACCAGGACTATATTTCTGGTTCTGCCATAATAGACAAAAATAAACAAAAACTTAGAACAAAGCAAATTTCAGTGACCACTTGAACAAAAATATAATTAAACAAAACACTAATTTCTGTTTTCTCCTCCTTTCATAATTGGAGGAAAGCAATTTTGCTTAGGCTATCATACCTAGGCTAGAAGATATATCAACAAGGATAGACCAAGATTTTCCAAGAAGAGAACCTTTCAACATACACAGGCCAAGTCATAAGAAGAGGTCTGTAATTGGATCAGGAAATTTCATCATAGAGGAACTACATTTTCCAATACAGTGTAAGCATTGACAATTAAAATGAAACTGATGGTGTATAATTTTAATTTTGCCTTCCATGTTATTATGGGTCGAAATAAAATACAAACCAACCTAAAAATTAATATTAAAGTAACTATTATTTAAGTTAACAATTAAATTCAAAATTA
>JABUQX010094962.1:45000-66632 GCA_015478945.1 Trachelipus rathkii
CGTCGCAGTCAGAAAATCCACCCTATACTTCACGGGACCGCGATTAACCCTCAACTATGACCTCTCGTCAATGTGGTTCTTTTCTTGGCCCAGGTGGGCAACCATACCCCCTAACAAAACCCCGCCATTCACTCCTGTTATGCACCTTTCTTCTCGCCTCTGCCAACTCACATTTCTCTCTTCCAGGCATTCCTTTTCTGACTCAATCCACTTTTTCTTCTGTCTCCCATCCGGTCGATAACCAACACACTAACTATCACTATACATCCGTTTAACCGACTGTCTGTCATCCATCCTTCTTACATGACCAAACCATTCCCAACGTACCTCATTTATTCTCTCATTTACTCCATTCTCCACACCAAACAACTCTCTACATTTTCATTCCTCATTTTATCATTTCTTTTCACACCTTAACACGCCACTAAGATTGTCCATCTGGACATTGTAATTTAGATCTATACCTCTATTCCAGACCATAGTCCCACTACTATACATTAACACGGGTGACAATATACCCTCATGTAAGGACCCTAGCGCACTCAAGACTTAGTCCCTTTACATCCACCAACGATTTAATTGCACCAGCCACCTTCTTGCAATTCACAATTTTCCTACTACACTCGGCATCATCCGTCCCTTTTCATTCAACATATATCCTAAATATTTAAATTCAGACCTTTTTTTCCAGCTGCTCACCATCTAACATAATCTTCACACTGAGGTCTGTCCTCACTCACAACCATAACCTTTACTCTTATCTACTATGTTTACTTTCAAACCCTTTCTTTCACAAACCCTACCAAATCTCTCTACTAGTCCTCCCAAACTCTCATCAGATTCGCCACACAAACCAAATCATCCTCATATATAATAGGTAGTGAATCCTCCACTACTTTCATCCATTCTCCATCATTCTAACTCTATCCCTTGTCACTCCTACCTCTAATTCTTTTCATAACCTCATCCATATACAAATTGATTGCCAAGGAGACATACCACATCCCTGTCCTTCACTCCGCTATTAATATTGAAAATAATCACTTTCGACTATATTTATTCTTACACCCGCTTCACTTTAGTCATACATACTTTTAATTATTCAGAAGCTTACCACCAACACCATATCACTAACACTTGTCATAGATTCCCTATTAATCCTAATATACGCCTGGTGCAAATCCATAAATCTTAAAATTAATATTTTTCTCCTCCTCTCATTATCCCAATCATTTGTTTCAATGTACAGATTTGATCCACACATCCTCTACCACTTCTTAAACGCACCTTACTCCTTCCCCAAATTCGTTTTTCTCACTCATTCGACGCACCTTTCGATCATAATCATCAACATATATCTTTCCCTACACTCAATAAACTAATTACCCTATAATACTTTCAGTTACCTTTTTCTCCCCTTACCCTTATATAAAGGTGCTAATACTAATATTGACCTCCTCCAATCCGGAACTATACCCTCCATAAACGTTTTGTTATACAACTTCCAAATCCAATAATCACCATCTCGCCTACATATATAATATATATATACTAGTATATATATATATAGGTATATATATATATATATATATATATATATATATATATATATATATATATATATATATATATATATATATATATATATATATATATATATATATATATAATTTTTTAAAAATTATAAAAATGAAGAAAATATTTTAACTAATTAAATAAGAATTTAAAATTGTAATTAAAATCAAAATCTTTTATCAATACAAAATTAATATTTTAACCTTGAAGAGGAGCAACAAAATTTTCATTTCGGTTCTCTATCAATAGTTATAAATAATAGAAAGGATACTTTATCAAAAATAGCTGAGGAGTAACAAATTTTTATAGCTTGTTCTTTTTATTAAAAAACAATTTTGATTTTAAATTATAAGATATGCAAAAACTGAAATTTGGCCAAAGATGAATGGATATTTATTTCACCGATGTCGGATTATAGGAAGATATTTCTTTGCATGGTTATAGGGCGACAGGGCTAGCAACCCGGTCCTTTCCTTTTGCTTGTATTACTCTTGGGCCAGCGTTAGAATCTTATGAGCCTAGAAGCAAGATCATTTGGAGAGCTCTTGGAGAACGAGTTTTGAGGCCTAATGGAAGAAGATGCTTGTTCTACTGAAAGGGCGAAAACCCTACTTGAGAGTGTTAACTCGAGGACTGGCGTCGGAGACCATTGCGCCAAGAAATGGTTTTCTAGAGTGATCTAGGGTTAAGCTTTTCGGGCCATAAGAAGAAGATGCTGGTCCAACTGACAGGGCGAAAGCCCTTCCTGGGAGTTGTTATAGATTATATATATACAGTATATATATATATATATACCTATATATACATATCGATATATATAATATATATATATATATATAGTTAAAGAAAGAGAGAGATAGAACTATACATATATATATATATATATATATATATATATATATATATATATATATATATATATATATATATATATATATATATATATATATATATATATATATATATATATATATATATATAGGCCTATATAATATAGTTTTGTGAGGTGAATCTGAAGAGAGTTTGAGAGGATTGGTAGAAAGATTTGGAGGGTATGTAAAAGGATGGGTTTGAAAGTAAACGTAGATAAGAGTAAGGTTATGAGTGAGGACAGTCCTCGGTGTGAAGTTATGCTAGATGGTGAGCAGCTGGAACAAGTGACTGAGTTTAAATATTTAAGATATATGTTGGACGAATTGGAACGGATGATGCCGAGTGTAGTAGGTAAGTTGTGAATTGCAGGAAAGGAGGCTGGTGCAATTAAATCCTTGGTGGATGTAAAGAGACTAATCTTGAGTGCGCTAGTGTCTTGCGTGATGGTGTTGTTACCTGTGTTAATGTATAGTAGTAAGACTATGGTCTGGAATAAGAGGTATAGATCTAAAGTACAATGTGTTCAGATGGACAATCTTAGGGGCGTGTTAGGTGTGAGAAGAATTGATAAAATGAGGAATGAACGTATTACAGAGTTGTATGGTATGAAAAAGGGATAAATGAGTGTGTTTAGATGGTTAGGTCATGTGGAAAGAATGGATGATAGTCATTGGTTAAGCGATGTATAGTGGTGGGAGTGTGTTGGGAATCGACTGGTTGGGAGACCGAAGAAAAGTGGATTGAGTCAGCAAAAGTAAATGTCTGAGAGTGAAATGTGAGTTTGGCAGGGGCGAGAAAAAAAGTGCATAATAGGAGTAAATGGCAGGGTTTTGTGAGGGTGTATGGTTGTGGCCCACCTGGGCCAAGGGATGAACCCCACATTGGCTAGATGCCATAGTGAGGGTCCGTCGCGGTCCCGTGAAGCTCTAGGGTGGATTTTTTGTGCGGCGAGTTCCCACTAATAGGCATAAAAAGGGAGGTAAAGCTGGGGTTTCTTTCTCGACTTGTGTCATATTCTTTCTACTACTTTTCTGTTTCTGGTACATGTTACGCACCTTACCCCAGTCTTGGGGGAAAAAGGTGGTTGATGATGATGATGATGATGATATATATATATATATATATATATACATACTTAGAATACATTTATAAAAAATGATATATATATATAAAGATATATATATATATATATATTATATATATATATATATATATATATATATATATATATATATATATATATATATAATGACATACTTAGAATACATTTATAAAAAATAATAATTTCAATACGTAGGAAAATGATAAAAAGAAAATAAAAAATATTGGCAAGTTAAAAATGCCAAAAGTACTTGCAAGTACTAAGTACTAGTACTGGGTACAAAAGGCTCGTGCCAAGTACAAGTACAAGTTACAGTGGTTTTAGAAACTGCAAGTACAAGTACAAGTACAAGTACTCCAAAAAATGTACTTAAGTACAAGTACAAGTACAAGTACTTGTACTTGAACCCAACCCTGATATATATATATATATATATATATATATATATATATAATATATATATATATATATATATATATATATATATATATATATATATATATATATATATATATATATATATATATATATATATATATATATATATATATATATATATATATATTTATTAATATATAATTAAATACTTGAGTTGCTCCCATTAAATCGTTTTCTATTGTTGATTCTATGATTAACTTTAATAATATTTCAAGTTACTTTTTTTCTTCTATAATTCTAAAGTATTTTAGTAATATTTTTATTATTTTATTTGTTTTATTAAATATTTTTTGTTTTAAAATATTATTTATTATGTATAGTATTTAAACATATCATTTATAAACATAGTATTTATAAATAATTTTATACTCTAAATTCACAGATATGATATCCGCCAATTGCTTTGGGCACGGATTAGTGCTATTTTTAATGTGTTAAAAGCGTTATTTAATAGCGGCTATTCTTCCCTTTTTCGTTTCAATTTTGCATAATCTTTTATATTTATTATGTAATAATTTCATTTATTTGATCAACTTTCGCAAAAAAATAAGAGAATATTATCGTAACATTATGAAATTTGCAAAAATAGATCGTTTCTATAATGTCAACTCGTGCTGAGCACGAGTAGCACGAGTGCAGGAGTCGCCTCTGATATATATATATATATATATATATATATATATATATATACTAGTATATATATATCTATAATATAGTATATATATATATATATATATATATATATATATATATATATAAACTACCTTTTAACGTGCTTTATCCCCTATGCAGGGGGTAACACGGGGGACCACAGGAAATCGAACTTTAAGGCCGGTTATCCCAAACCAGCGCCACCAACGTGTTTGCAGTCAAGTTTTAATTCTTGCCCCCAGGTAGATAAAACCCAACTGCTACGCGGAGGATTTGAACCAGCGTCCTCTCGTATGAGAGTCGGTGACTCAACCTCCTGCGCCACGAGGCGTTCATATATATATATATATATATATATATATATATATATATATATATATAAGTTATATATATATATATATATATATATATATATATATATATATATATAGATTTAAGTTCTAATATATACATACATAACACACATATATATATATATATATATATATATATATATATATATATATATATATATATATATATATATATATATACAATATTATTTGTTAAATCGCTGTGTATGTATATATAATGTAAAAGTGTACACTTATGTAAGAGGGCTGACGGTCATACCCTCAAGTACACACGTACTTCAAGAGTGCCTCTTGGTGGTCGACCCTTGAACTGTGATAGCATTTTGAGTTAAACCAATGAGAACTTGTGAATTAAATCTGACTTGATTCTGTTAATAAACCTCGATGAAGAAAGGTAATTGGCACGAGAGAGTGCCTAAGGAAGAGAGGTGTGTGGCACGAGAGAGTGCCTATTCTAATAATTTCCTTTTCACGCATTTTTCAAATTGTATATGTAATTGTGTATTTATTATATTGAATAACTCTGTGATATTTTACGTTGATCAATTACCTTACTTGCATGATTGGCAGCAACTACCTAACTATGCCCGATTTGGCAATACGCAATACTATACATATCATTCCATAAAAAAAATATTAAATTATATGTCAAAATAAACTTTTTATATACAGATCATATTATAATTACTTCAGTAAAATAAAACACAATATGTTCCAATCTCTGCAGAGCATATCTGCATATATACTATATATACTATATCATATTTGATTATAATAAATAGTATATATTATAATAATATATAATCTATTATATAGTATATTATATTATATATATATATAATATATATAATATGACGGATATATATATATTAATATATAATATAATATATATATAATCTATATAAATTATATATTATATATATAATATGTATATATCATATATATAATATTGTAGCACGTGTGACCCTTATATATACCTTTGATAACATTTAATTATGAGTTTCTGAACTTTATGCTCAAGTCAATTTGCGCGAAGCTATATATAAAATTTTAAGCATTAATGATCAAATAGTGAAATAACTATATATATATTAATAACCGCGTCATTTATGAGATAATACTCTTCAGTCAGATATCAAGTCGTCAGATACAAAGTCAGATCAAATTAACAAGAAATCAGAAATCATCTCATGAAGATATCTCTTCCAGAAATCCTTCTATCCGGCTAGAACGATAAATTTCAAGGAAAGGCTGTGACGACTCGAATTTCGTAATCACCAATATATCGCCGCTTATATACGAAGATGTCAGGGCAAAGTATCGAAAAACTATAATATATATATACATACTATGAGGAAATAGAACTTGCGACATTGCAATTCGCTCACTCAGAGAGTCAATCTCTAAATGAAGAGACTTTGATTACTTTATATACTTATTTCCATATGTCATATTTTTACTTATGTTGAATTATAAAAAACATATTTCAAAATATGGATATTCTAATATTAATCTACTATCGTATTATATTATATTGGGTTGCTTGCTCTTATAAAAAATAAGTACCATCACTATATAAGCTAGGTCATACCCTCTATAATATATTAGGTGAATGGATCAGTACCGGAGTTTTGAATCAACCCACGAACGTTCAAATCACGCCTTTCCTGAAAAACTCACATATAATGAAAGAAATACGCATAAATCATCATACTATAAAATTCTCAATCAGTAATAACACTCCGAGAATAATGATACTTAATCATAAGCATACAACGAACATTTAATCAACCGCTATCAAAACTTCAATTTTCATTTTAAATTTGATATATAGTCTTTATCTTTTTATTACTAGCAAAACATATTCACAAGTTTTCGAGGATTCATCGCTACGCAAGACATTAAAGCGAAACTTCCTTTTCGGCTGGATTTCTTTATTACATCATTCAAGTTTGGATTATAGGCAGCAGACACTCATTTTTGAATTCCACTAAGGAAACTTTGATTCCTTTTCGAATTCTAAATGGTTCTGTGAGCGCTCCCTTTTATGTAATGATAAGAAATTTTTCAAACTAAAGGACCTATAAATTTAAGACAATTTCTGACCTCTAGCAATTAAGTAACTGTTATATATACCTATTATGGTATGCGATTCTTATATCTCAATCATATTATATAGTTTGAATTATAGTCAAGTTATAATTCAATTTTTTTGAATACCCACTATACGATACTTTGAATCACTTTTTCTGAATTCTTAAATATGGGTATCTGATGACCTCTCCTATTAATTAGTATATGAAGAATTTTACATAATAAAGAACCTAATACATATCAAGCAACTTTGATCTCTACATTAATGTCAAGCTAATGTTTTCTCTCGTACTACAATTTGAAAACTACGAGTGCTGCATTATAGGTTACATAAATCAATAGGACTACTTTAGAGAAACGTCTTATTATACTGGTACTATTTCCTGGATTTAAATTTTTTCGATATATAATAACATATATTACAGTGTATAATTTCAAATTGTTTCATATCAATACTTATGTATGAACATTGTGATAACATAGTTTATATGCACTATTTTAAATGTTTTGTATGATTTGTTTATATCTCAGAGATATAACCTAATAAATCAATAAATTCAAAAATGAGCTTTATATTATCTGTATATATATAATATAAATGTATAAAATTGTTATTTATATGTATTTTCAATTATCTATTAATATATGTTTAGATCTTCGATGTAACCAGTTATGCTCGTATTTGAATATATATTTATCAAATTTACATGGTATTTATTCAATTAAATTTTTGCCTTCATACTGTTTGTTAATGTTGATTATGTTTCGAGAGGACATAAAATTAATATATGCTTGCATTGAAAGTAACTTAATTTTTATGTTTTTAGTTTATTATTTTTGTATAATTATTATAAACATTACTTTCTAATCCGTGTTTAGACTGAGCAGAAGTAATGTAGGCAGATCCATTATTATAAGTTGTAATTCAGGCAGTTGTTAAATTGACAAATGATATAGAAACACTTCGTTGTGATTAGAAAGTAAAACTGAAATACTATATAAATACCGTGCATTTTTGATAAGCTACTTCTACATATAATCAATAAAGTCAGTCAGAATACTAAGTAATTAAGATCAAATTAACTAAGTAATCAGAACATCAATCTCACTGCAGTTATCAATATACTTATCCTAACAGAAATATCCTCCCGGTAAGAAAGATACATTCATAGGAAAAAGGCTGCTGAACTTATCGAATTCGATCACACTATATTTCGCCGCAAACGAAGAGTCAGGAGGCAAATTCGAAATAAATCAGCACTCATGAGGAAATAGACTATGCGACTTGGCAATTCGCTATCTACAGAGATGAGGTATCTCCAACAGAATGAGTGACTTTGCATTAGCTTATTTAATACTTTCTGATTGCAATATTTATTTATTATGTTATAGAATAAAAACATCAATTTCCATTGTGGATTACTATTAATTTATAACCTCCTATATATAGGGTGCGCTCTTAAAATAGCCTCACAATTACTAGACAAGTTACCTTTATATATCCTATAATATAATTATTATTTATTATATTAATATAATTATACTTATATATCTAACTATTATATATATATATATATATATATAATTATATATATATAATATATTAATATATATATAATATATATAATTAATATATATTATATATATAGTATATATAATATCATAATTATATATATATATATTAATATATAATATATATATATATATATGCTAACAATTAGAATAATTAATAATAATTATAAATACATGTTATCTTTCTATTATTAATTTATATAATTATCAAAAAAATTGAATATGTGTATTCAATTACATGATATTTATATTTATTTATTATATTTATAAATCTAGAGATTAATTTGAACTCTATTATTATAGATATATTTAATAAAAATTATGATATTATTAGGTTTATGTATTGAGTCATAAATATTTAAACTTGCAAAGATGTAATCGTATATATAATATCATAGCAATCTACTCATTTTATTATTTTATATTTTTTTTTTTATTTTTTTTGAGAAACGTGAAAACTTTTATGAATTTAAAAATAAGACTTTATATACAAGAAAAGATACTCACTAGCAGCCATTTAAATGTAATTATTTAAACGTATTGGCAATACTTATTTATTAATTGAAATTTTTGCATTAAATATATATAAAGTCCAATTAAAAAAAGAAAGATTTTAATTAAACAATATCTTTTTTTTAGTATTTCTTATAATAATATAAAAAAACTGGTTATTTTTATATATATATTAATATATAATTATATATATATATATAGTAGGGGTTTTCCTAACATAATCAGAATTGGAATTTAGATTTAGCTAGAATGTTTCTTATACTCTTCAAAGTAATGAAAGTTTTCTAAATATATTATTAAAAGATATTATTGAATATGAGATAAGGGTAATAAGCTCATTAGTATATATCTATATTATAATATATATAAATACATATATTAAATCGCTATATTATTATAAATATTATTAATCATCTCCAGTGTGATAAAAATTTGGTTTTGGAAAATTAATTATTAATATATAAACAATATATAAATGATCATTTACAGATTTTAATGTATAATTATGATTATATAATGAAATTTTAAATTATAAAATATATATATATATCTTTATTAATGTAATACAATTAAGATATTATTACTATAATAAGCTAGTTAATAATAATACTTATAGGGTTATTTCAATTTTTCAAAAAAAAGGTGCGGAGATACAAAATAGAGGCGGTATATATAACAATTTTTTGAAATGCCTCGACGCTGTATTGACAAGTCCCTGCTAATATTACCTGACGTAACATTATTATCGCCTGAGCAGCGCTACCGGCTACGTATACTAGGCAGGCCCTTTTATTCTAGATAAAAAGTCCGCTATATCACGGAGGGGCAGGACTGTTAAAGATGAAGTAGAAGTGGGGCCCACCTTATTAGATATTATTATACTATAGATATATATATAATATATATATACAAAGATAGGTGGGATACTAATCGTTGTTAAAAAAGTAATATCGTTAAGCGTACTTATATCATAGCGTATACTTACGTTTATATTATAGAATAAGTAACTGCCGTATTATCTAGCTATTATAATATATCTGAGTTTCTTTGAAATGAAAAGTAAAGTAATGAAAGTTATAGAATTATATATAATTACTGTATCTTAGGTAATTTATAGGTATGTGTATTTATTAACTTTTCCACATTATCATTATATATTAAAACATAAAGTTTAAAGATAAAATTTTATTAATATATTATATTAAGCATTAATAAATATAAATATAATATGACATAATTACTAAAACGTTTTAATATTAGCTTTGTAGCATTCGCTTTATGAGGTTGTATTTTCAAATTTATTCTTAGCAAGAAGATTTAGAATATATTATATACTATTTTATAATAATATAGCAGTTTTAAATTGAATGCAGAAAGAAATATGACAGGTCATTTTAGATACTTTCATTTCCACAACCATTATATTATTACTGACATCTATCTGTTGCTTTATCCTCATAACTTAATGTGTATGTAGTCAGCGGGGGGCTCAATATATCTCCGTTACAAAGGCTATTGCTTGCAGAATATAATAATATAGAGAGGAATATTAAGGTTACACTTTTGAGAGGAACAGTATGATAAGTTTCATTAAGCAAAAACGGTTCTCAAGTTAGGAATTAATTTTATTTTATGAAAATAAAATTAAATATGAATCTATATGGAGTAACTCAAACTTCCTCTGGGAAGAGGAAAATATATAATCACCCAAGGACACTTTGAGTCTGCTCTGTACAAAGCTATTGGTTGGCCACAATATAACGGAGTAAAACGACAATATATATATAGATATAAATATATAACATAAAATATACATCATATAATATATATCAAAAATATAATATACTACCTGGATGACCTATTTAATGAGAGATAATGCATAGAATGGATAGCTTATAGAAATATCACAAGAGGGTACGTCAATTGAGTATTCGATAGTTTAAAACTTAAAAAAATAATAATAATAATAATAATGATCTATTAGAGAAGAATGAACTATGATAATGATATACCTATAGGAGACATAGAGGGAGATAGGCGGATAAAATATTACATAAATAAATAATAATAATGATATAATAGAGATCATTGTTTCATTTCTATATATATATATCATAGCTGTTAGGGCAGGTACAACAAGGTTGTCAGTAGTTGATTTTTCAGCCTTATATATATCACTGATAAGCTGATAGAGATTATGAAAATTAACTAAAGATATATCTAGGCATACGGCACTGAAATCATTGTAATTACAGTAGATGTACATAGAGCCGAAAACTAGGCTAAATAAATATAATAATCTAAAATTATATGAAAAAAATTGAAATATTATAATAATAATATATACCTATAAAGAGATCACTATAGGCAAATATAACTTAATGAATACTATATACTTAATATATTCCTCCTTATGCTGAGCTTTTTAGATAGGTGCGTATATAATTTTTTAACTCACGAGACGTATGCTGTATAGTATTACATTATTTATATATACTTAAGTATACTATAAGTATTGTATAAGTATAAATTATAATAGGTGATATTACATATATAAATATATTAGCGGAGCGTATAGTCTACCTATATATATAAGCATTTTCGCCATAGGTGTACAAGATCCATCACAACACACAAATGACCTCCCATGATAAGTTCAATTAAGTTATTATATATATAATTATCAGATCTGCATTAGCTTACCCTTACTAATACCTAACTTAAGTTAATATTATACTTATAAAAGATACATAATTTATAATAATGTTTAACACCTTTAAAATTAATTAATGGAATATATTAATAGTATATATATTAATATATATATAATATATATAATATATTATATTTATATCATATATATTATAATTATCTATAAATATATATTATATAATATAATATATATATATATATATATATATTAAATATAATATATATTATAATATATAATATTAATATAATATATATATACTAATCATTATTATAATATATATATATTATATATGATTATATATTATATATATATTACTATAATATATATATTAGTATATATGATATATATATATATAATATATATATATAATAACTATATATATTATATTTATTATATATAATTATTATATATTATAAATATATAGTATATCAATTAATATTATATATATATATATATATAATATATATATATCATAGTGTAGTGTGTGTGTGTGTGTGTTATGTTTTAGTATATTTTTATATAATTTAATATATGTATATATGTGTATGTATTTATGTATATATGTATGTATGTGTATATGTGTTTATGTTATTTTATCTATTTATTTATTTATATAAAAGCGCACCGATATAGCTAGTGGTAGGGCATATCGAGCCAAACAAATAGCATCAATGTTAAATCTTGACACCACGGGGAGAGAATGTTGTAGTCATATTCTCGATACCTAGGGCTTTGCTTTTGTTCTTATATACTCCGACGTATTAAATGAGGTGGCCAATGCAATCTACCTATATCTAAGTTTAGTCGCTACTAGCGACAGGCATGCACGTACGTACTTGCTATCTATGGAAATTCTCTTATTACCTACTACCAGCACAGGGACATATGAACAAAATGTGTTGTTGTTACTAGTAAGAACCCGATCATGTGTTAACACAGGTAGAGGCATAATAAACCTGAGAGGACAAGGAGTAAGAGGAAGGATGCCAGTATCGTCTAGGATAGAATTAGATGAAAAGAGGTGGGCGAAGAGATGAGCCTTTTTAGAAGGAGTGTTGGCTACAGATCTATCAGATCGAATAGGAAGAGGAAAGGCAGATTTACAGAAGCTATTTGAGATGTTCTTCGCAATGTGCCAGAAATTTTTATCAGCAGGAGATCCAAGGAGGTCGGTGCACTTTGTTTCAGTGAAAGTGAACTTAGCCCGTCAAATAATATCCCCGCAATAATTAAGAGCTGAATGAAAATTAGCAAGAGTGATAAAAGAGTGAGAGTTTATCAATTACCGATAAAATATTTTCATTAATGTTGAAGAGAACGAGAACAGGTGCCATGTATAGAAATTCTTAAATGGTTCCACTCGTACAGCTCTCTTTGAAAGAGAGAAGTGTAAGACTTATCAGCTAGTCAACTCTCTTGTCCTGAGTGACTTTATTCAATCTCTTTGTATCCGTCCAACTGTTGCTTAACTCTTCTTATAGGGCTGCTATCACTAATATTACAATGGACGCTGGAGAGTTCGTGTTATTTGCCTTTCAACACAGTCACGCCCTTTCTCTTTCCAGCTTTCTGATTTCTGTCTTAATCGCTTTTCTTCTTAAATTTATTAAACAACACTTTCCTACTATTATTTTACCCAAATTCCTTTGATTTTAATTTTCAAATTTCAAATTTTAATTTTCAAATTTCTGTCTTAATCGTTTTTCTTCTTAAATTTATTCTGCTGGTTAAGTAAACAACACTTTCCTACTATTATTTTACCCAAATTCCTTTGATTTTAATTTTCAAATTCAGTGTATTATGCGAGACATTTCTGTCTTAATCGTTTTTCTTCTTAAATTTATTCTGCTGGTTAAGTAAACAACACTTTCCTACTATTATTTTACCCAAATTCCTTTGATTTTAATTTTCAAATTCAGTGTATTATGCGAGACATGTCAATCTTTAATCTGAATCTTAAAATTTGTTTGCTGTAAGTAAACTACATTTGCTACATTTTATGTATGCCCTTTTTGCTTTGCTCTTTATTTTCAAATTCCAAATTTTAATTTTCAAATTTCTTACCTAATCGTAAGTCTTCTTAAATTTATTCTGCTGGTTAAGTAAACAACACTTTCCTACTATTATTTTACCCAAATTCCTTTGATTTTAATTTTCAAATTTCAAACTTAATTTTAAGAATGTTTTCTTGTAATATATATGTTTAATATTAATGATAGAGCTAGCTACTAGCCTAGAGATTGTTTAATTCATTGAGGACTACGTATAGAATATATTTCTCTATGTATGGTTTCTCTGTTGTCTCGTCGATATGAGAGTAGTAGAGATGAGCAAAGCACATTTAAAACAAGACATATCTAGAGCGACGCAAATTCACATCGGGAACTCTCATGCTAAAGAGAAAAGATATCTAGCATGTAAGTAAGTTTAGTCTGAGACGGACTCATTAACTAGTTCCTCTTCAGAACTACTCATATAGGAGTTTGAGAGATCTACGGGACATATTAAGAAGAGAGAGAGGTATATATACAGAAAATAGAATTAAATGATTAGGCTATAAGGCATATATGAACATATGTAGTCGCAGCATATATCTGAGTCACCTCATTCATCCTAAATTATCAGCAGGTTGTAAACCCTGAGTCTGGTCTGTGCTCAGCTGTATCTATTTTGATAAATTATTCATTATTGTTTGAGACTCGCGTGCCGAGTATCTTCTGTGTATCACTCTCCCTACTATATATAAGTGAGACGCGAGGAGAAGGATAACGCGTAGTAAAATATTATATGACGTCTTTATACTTGTACAGTAATGATAGTAAGTATTTATCTCTACGTTTCTATGCTATCTGTCTAGCTAGTCAGTTACTAAGGCTGATTAGATTATATATATATATATAGTATATAGGTTAATATACAATATATACTTATATATACACTTAATGCTATAGTCTAGCGTCTATACTAATAATACTATATATACTGGTATACTCACTAATATATACGTAAATATTATAATATATATATATATACTTACTATATATATATATTGTACTATATATATTTATAGTATTATATATGTATATATATATATATATATAGTATAGTATATATATACTAATATATATAGTATATACTAATATATGTAAAGAACAAGGTATCTTTAAAGTAGACGTAAGCGTGCTGTTTCTGTCACCATGTGACTGGCCCTTCCACAATGTGTCGCGGTCAAGCGAAAACCACCATCTTTATTTTATTTTCACTGTTTTAACAGTATATAAATGTTAGAAGACCGATTTACAAAGTTACATAATGAAATCTATACCCTATTATTTGAGTATAGATGTATTTATTTAAACTATTTACTGTTAAAGATTACAGTGTTAAGGGCCTGAGGATATAAATGGTGTAAGGGTTATAGATCATGAGAAATTAGGTATAAGAACAATCTATATACAAAATAGTATGTAAAAAAAAATATATTCTGCGTGAGAGAGTTTGCCAAGCCGAGTTTAAAAAGATTACTTGTTTCATTAAAATTCAGCAATCGTAAAGGATATAGAAGATTAAGAGATTCTTAGATAAGTTTTCAAACCGCATAAGGTTCTTCCAGGTAAGGATTATTAATGACACAAACTAAAACGTAACTATTCCTACTTTCAAGGGCAAATCAGGAAGTTATTTAAAGGTAAAACTAGAATAACATCTAGTATTCCAAAAATCTCTAGTCTAGTATTCACTATAAGAATTAAATCACCCTCTCTCTCTCTCTCTCTCTCTCTCTCTCTCTCTCTCTCTCTCTCTCTCTCTCTCTCTCTCTCTCCCTTCTCTCTCTCTCTCTTTATGGTAGTATGGAAGTAATAAGAAATCATATCTAAAAGAACTTTATTTTACATCTACGGTTATAATAATGTAAAAGACAATTGATAAGCTATATGTTTTTGAACTTAGGTTTAATAAAATATAGAAAATATTTGAACAACATAATCTATAATCTCTATTTATGCCTGTGTAAACAAAAAAAACGATTACATTAACAATGTTTACTCACATAAATCCTGACATTTTAACCCATTAACGGCCAATGTCCCATTTTTGGGAAGCAGTTTTATACATGCTTGAAATTAATTACGCCAGGAAATTTAATACTTTTTTGTTTTCAGAAGCAAGACTAAAAATCATTTCAAGTATTCAGCACAAAATAATTATATATTTTTAAGTATCTTTGAAATTATATGTCACTAAAGTTGCCAGATTTTCGGTTAAAACACAATCAGTAACGTGTACGCTCCCAGTACGCTGCTTACAGTGCCGAGGTGTGGTTTAGTTATGTTATTCTCTTCATTATTCATAAAGGAACACGAAGATTCCGTAAAATGGCCAAAAAAGTTTTCTACGTAAACAATATAACCTATTTATTTTGCCGTCCCATTTTTGGGACATTGGCCAATATTCATGAAAGTACCCCAAATCAGCTATTTTGATAAATCTGATATATCTCACTATCTTTATTTTATATATCCTAAGATATCTTTCAATATATGTTAAAAAATATAAGAAGATATATATATTTATAATATATATAGAAATATATATATAATAAATAACATAATAATATAATATATATATATATATATATATATATATAATAAAATATATAAATATAATATATATATATATATATATATATATATATATATATATATATATATATATATATATATATATATATATATATATATATATAAATAATAATATAATATATATATGTCAAATATATATATATATATATGTTATATATAAATAACTTAGTAATATATATATATATATATATATAACATATATATATATATATATATGTAACATATATATATTATATATCGTAATAAATGCTATTTAACCTATATGTAGCAACCAGCCACCAATATATGTATAATAATAATATAGCCTATGTAATAATAATATTAGTATATAATATAAGTATAATAATATATGTATGGCAAATATATGTATATGTATGGACCAACCTTGTATGTAATATAGCCAATAATAATAATATGTAACAATAACAACATATGAATAACGGCATAACCAGCAATAACGTGTAATAATAATAATAATAATAATAATATATGTATATATCATAATAACAATAATATATGTATATGCTTAAATAATGACAATAACCAACGAAAATAGTGTATAATAACAATATATGTAATATATATAATAATAACTGTTATATATATATGTAGCAATAATATATGTACCGTGTAACAATAATAATAATAGCCAACCAATAGTGTATGAATAATATAACAACAATAACTGTAATATGTATATGCCTGTAATCTTCTTCTTTCAATAAATAACTATATATATATATATATAATATATATATATATATACATATATATATATATATATAAAAACAACTGTTTATATATATATATAACTTAATATATTAAATAGTATATATATATAAATATATAATAATATATATATATATATATAGTAATATATATATAATATATATATAAATAATTTATATATATATATATATATATATATATATAAATATATATATATATATATATATATATATATATATATATATATATATATATATATATATACACCTTTTTACGATTGAGATGCGATAGATTTCATACATATTCGATAAAAGATTTCCAAATTCAATATTTGTACCTTAATGTTCAACAATCCTGTAAGTAAATCGTCAAATGAAATCAAAATTCAACAATGTGAAGAGCAAAATCACCAATGATTACTAGATTTTCAACATTAAGGTTAAAGTTCGGCCATTGTCACAGTAATTCGCCTTTATGCAAAACCTTTCGGTGAATGATAATACATTCAGCATTGTGACATAATAGTTCGGCAGAATGGTTTATATTTCAACAAACATTCAAACGGCTACGATAAGTTTGATTCCTATTTAACAAATTTAAAGGTTTATTCGACAATATTAGACTAGTTTGGGCATTTACGTAAAACAGTTCGAGGGTTTTCAAAACTCATTAACGGTTATATTTATTATTATAGATAAATAATGTACTATTGGTACATGTGTAATAATGACGTACATCATAGAATAAAAGTACAGTGCAAAATATATAATTCCGAAATGTATACTATTACACAATAGCTTCTTTGTTTCTGCATCGTAGTAAAAATGTATCTGCATGATTATATGCATTGTATACAGTTTCCTGCGTAAGCACATACATGCTTGCTGTTATCTCCCTTTGCAAAACTACTTCTTTCCATCTTGCTATTGGCTGACCGTTTCGGATTGCAGCTATAGGATTGGCCAGTTCGCCCTGGATATTGGCAAGTCTAACTCTTGCATAATTCTTTATTACCGAAAAGCAGTTTTCGATGGGATTTAGGAACGGAGAATAGGGTGGCAGATAAATGATCTCATGATGTTCAGTAGGATTTTCAATTCCTACATGCACAGGGGCATTGTCCATTATAATATATACCTCCTCTTCTCCTAAAATCGTCGATAAATTGTATAGAAAGTTTTCGACTCTAGTTTTATCAACCCTTCCATATTCCATCTCGAAATATAACAGGCCAACATCTTTATCTATTGCAGTCAAGCACTAAGGTTTCGACCTCTCTGTCCAGCAACAATTCTATTGGCTCTTTGATCGATAGGAGCTCTACCATAAGTTCTCTTGCTGTGCAAATGAAACCCACATTCATCAAAATATATTCTTCGTTTCGGGAAGCCATCTTCATCCACATCAATACCCTTACCTACGTAATATAATAATATATGAGTTGGATATATATATATAACTTAATATATATATATATAAATATATGTATAATATTATAATAATAACAACAATAGCAATAATGACAATAATAATAATAATAAAAATATACTGAAAATAAATTAGATATATATATATATAATATGTATAATATATAATAATATAATATAATTATGTATGTATATATATATATATGTATATACTAATATATATATATAATTATACAATATAATTATGCTATAGGATATACATGTATATAGTATATATTAGTTCAGTCACTTTATATGTATATATAATAATAATATATATGTATAATAATAGTAATATTTATAGTATAATATAATAGATAATATGTAAATAATAATAACATATATAATAATAATATATAGCATTTCTTAATAATAATATATCATATATATCTTACCTCAGCTCAAGCATAACAACACCTTCTTCTTCTTATCAATAATAGTAAATATATGTATAACCGACCAACCTTAATATATAACAACAACGACAACCAACCAATACTATTAATAATTGTATATATATATATATACTTATATATATATATATATATATATATATATATATATATTTATAAACATATGATATAAAATATCTATTTATACTACATATGTACATACTACTATATATGTACGTATTTGTACAGTGCATTAATCATGCAGATACATTTTTACTACGATCGCTAAACAAACAAGCTATCGATATAATAGTATATACATTTCAGAAACATATATTTTACACTTTACTTGTATTCTATGATGTACGTCATTATTACACATGTACCAATAGTACGTTATTTATCTATAATAATAAATATAACACCGTTGATGTGTTTTGAAAACCCTCTAACTGTTTTACGTAAATGCCCAAACTAGTCTAATATTGTCGAATAAACCTTTAAATTTGTTAAATAGGAATCAAACTTATCGTAGCCGTTTGAATGTTTGTTGAATTATAAACCATTCTGCCGAACTATTATGTCACAATGCTGAATGTATTATCATTCACCGAAAGGTTTTGCATAAAGGCGAATTACTGTGACAATGGCCGAACTTTAACCTTAATGTTGAAAATCTAGTAATCATTGGTGATTTTGCTCTTCACATTGTTGAATTTTGATTTCATTTGACGATTTACTTACAGGATTGTTGAACATTAAGGTACAAATATTGAATTTGGAAATCTTTTATCGAATCAGATAATGTATGAAGTCTATCTTTCATCTCCAGTCATTAAAAGGGTATATATATATATATATATAATATATATAATAATAAATAATAATAGTAAAAAATGTAATAATATAATAATAATAATATATATATGTATATATATGTAATATATAATAGTATATATATAACAATAATAATAATATATAATATTAATAATAATAAATACAACATATTACATTTATAACTATATATATTAATATAATATATAAATATCTTATATATATTTATATAATAATAATAATAATAATAATAATATATATAATAATATAATATATATATATATATATATATATAATAATATATATATACGAGTATAATAATATATATATATAACATAATATACCAACCTTAATATATATATATATATATATATATATATATATATATAATAATAATAATATGTAATATAGCATAATAATATGTAGCTATATATATATTATGTAATATAATAATAATATATATGTATATATAATAATAATAATAATAATATAATATATATAAGATATGTAATATATATATATATATATATAATATATATATAATAATATATATAATATAATAATATATGTATATATATATATATATGTATATGTAATAACAATAACAATATGTATAACATATGTAATATTCTTCTTCTACAGTATATAATATATAATAATAATATATGTAATGTAATAATAATAATAATAATAATATAATATATATATATATATAACAATAATAATATAATAATAATAATAATAATAATAATATATATATAATAATAATATATATGTAATATATATATATATATATATATATATATAGAGAGAGAGAGAGGAGAGAGAGAATTTTTACTATCTACTTTTTTTGTTTGTTGCTTAGTTGGCATTTCAATCTTTCTTATATATATATATATATATATATATATATATATATATATATATATAGAGTAGACTATATATATATATATATATATATATATATATATATATATATATATATATACCTGGCTCAATCGGTAGAGTGACAGAGTGGCATGGCAAAGGCCCGGGTTCGATCCCTAGCCCGGATCCTAGTTAGAAATTACCTAGAATAGGTGTGTCCCGTGGTTATAAAAAAATTGGTGAAATTAGTGAGAGTTTGTTGAGAGGAGAGAGACCGTCCGCACAGGCGGACGATGTCAATGACGCCTCTCAAACGCAGGCAAACCACAACATGATCCGCGTAGGCAGGCAGTCGAAGATAGCTGCTGGACAGTTGCTGCCCGCGTACGTGGGGGTAAAGGTATGTGAAAGTATGCGGTGTCCTCCACTCTGCCTCATCAGGGCGAAGTGGGGACTACTGCACGTATCGCCAATGTCACGCGTTTCTCTGCATTCAGGAATGGTCCAGAGCCAAGACCGTGGAGTTAGTGACGAGATAAGAAGTCCTCTACTTACACCTCAGCCGCTGCTTAGGTGGTTCGAGGATCGCCTCTCCAGGCAAAGTTCAAGCTACATGCTGCAGCCGCGATTGGGCGGCGTCAACATGTCTCCCTCGCCCGTCTTTTCGCAGGCATTCCGCAGGATTCGGAGTGTTGAAGGCAAACTGTTACGTCCCTCTGCAGGACATAACAAACTCACGACTCAGAAATGTAGCTGCAGACAGGAAATCGCCTCTGCTAGAGCGGGTTTCCTAACCTAAACTTGGAAACTGAAATCA
>JABUQX010094963.1:0-12521 GCA_015478945.1 Trachelipus rathkii
AGTAATTGCAATAGCGCTTCGTAAGTTTTGTAGTTTGTTAACCTGATGATAGTAAGTGCATTATAACACTTTAGATTAAACCGTCGCTAATATTTTATTTTGTTTATAACGATTAAGCGATTAATCATTAGCGTATATATAAACTCCTCTCTTCAGTAATAGAATTTATAAAACGGTGCCCACTACATATGCTATATGAATTAATATATATAATATTTTTATATTAATATATATTAATTATAATTAATATAAATATATATATAAATATTATATATAATATATATATATTAATATAATAATATATTATATATTATAATAATATATATATATAAGAGAGAGAGAGAGACGAGAGTATCAAAGAGAGAGAGACCGAGAGAGAGAGAGAGTATACGAGAGAATAGTTATCTATTTCAGAAAAATATAATGTACTAATTAAAACTAGTATATATATATAATATATATATATATATATATATATATATATAGTATATTATACTGTGTAGTGTTTGTGTGTTTGTTTATGTTTGTTGGTGGGTGTGTAGTCTTGTTTGTTATTGCTGATATACTATACCATTGAGTGTACGTTTTAAAAAGACACTGGAGCTGTAAGTACGTCTCTATGGAGGTATATGAGGAAAACCTGTAAATAGAGAGAGATAATGTCTTCGAACACTTATATATTCGAGAACTTAACTTATTATAATTTTGTTCCTGATGTCTTGTAATCAATTATTTTTATATTAAGAAATAGAAAGCCAGCTAATTATCATAGCGCGTATAAAAAGCGGTAAAGAGGACCGGATAACTGGGAATGCACTAGAGAATTATTCTAATGAAAAAATCTCGATATATCTGCAAGAAATAGAACATGTAATATATAATTCTGGCTGTCTATCAATAATAATAAAAGATCATAACGCAGTCGGTTGTGTGAACGACGACCGGCCAGTGTAGCCTTTTGAGTTAACAAAAATTCTTTAAGATAGCGTTTGAAGGTTCCGGATGCTGTACGGAGATGCCTCACGTTTAATTTGGACTCGCCCTATTCTTTATGTGGGAAAAATGTTTCCTAAAAATAAATTGATATTCATAATTTGACATAAAAGTTACTGAAAATCCTCTTTGTTTCATTTGTATGTTATATTCTATTTAGTAAAGAACCATATATGAGAGAGAAGAGAGAGTGGTGTTGTTAAATAATTTTGTTAAGTAAATTGTCACTTTTTACTAACAGTCCTTGGCGTGAGAGCTGAGCTAGAGGCTTTTAATGAGACTAACGTAAAACAATGTTTCATTACTTTATAAAGATTATTTGTAGAATAGGGACCCTAAAAGGATATCTATCTATCTCCAGCCAGGCCACGTCTGAAACTCGTCTATGTCTTCAATAACATCGACCTCCATCTGCAGAAAAGAGGACCAATTAGAATATCATATTTTACCAGAATCTGAGATGATTGAACCTTATTCTTGGTATAATGGCATGTAAACGTGTGAGAAATATTCAGAAACAAGGTTCCATACCGGAAGCAGTTTATTTCCAGAGGTTAAAACTGCAGTAAATGAAAAAATGTGCTTACGTGCTGATACACTACCTGATATTAGTGCTTATGGAGAATATAAGTGCTAAAATACCAAATATGAAATTAAAGTATTGTATAGAGAGAAAATGTATCTGTGCACATAAATAGAATACAGCTGTTATTTTATCCTCGTTTCATATTGTATAAGGAATATTTGTGTTTGAGATGAGATAAAGCTATCACCATAAATATGTAGTAATTATATACCTTAGCGATGCACACTATTAATTGGAAAACGAAAGAGCTATGGTAACTTAATATTATGAATAAGTATACTCAATTATGAGCTTTTTATTACTTTCTATTTATTGGCTTAAATAAAAAACTATATGATTATATATATATAAAACTCAATGTTAGTAAAATGAATTAGTGTATACATAAAATTATACTAAAAAAAAAATAACACACCTAAATAAGCAATAAATGGAATTTAATTATTTCACACATAATGTCCTATTGTACAATTACTGTATAAATAAAAAATAAATAATATAATACTATAATAAATTAATGCCCAGTTTACATGTTAGTAATGGTTAGATTAGCCAGAGAATTTTTTATATTATTTTTTTAAATACTAATATATAAAGTCTGAGAACTTCTGAGTTAATATAGCAAGTATTTATTAGTACTATAAATAGTATATCTTTATATATCATTTACTCTACCATTATAATAATACTACCCATTACACCTATATACCATAACTAATATATATACACACATATATATCTATATAAACACACACACCCACCAACACAAATCAACATATATTAGTAAGCTATTTTATAAGTTATTTTAAAAACTTAAGGTAATTTGTATTCCTTAACCTTAACTAAAATGATTTTGGTACCTTCCTTAAATCAAAGTTTTATTCTTTTTAAGTTTTTCTTATATTAATACTTAATTAACTATTACAAGTAATCTGTTTTTAAAATTGAAATTAAAGTGGTAACGAAATTCTAAATTAAGAAATTAAATAATATGGTGATTATTATAAGTTAGACGAATACCTTTATAATTTACATAGATAATTGGGTAATTTGAAAAAGATATTTACTTTATATATGCAAATAAAAATAATATTTAAAAAAAAATTTAATTTAATATACCATTGAGCTTGAATACGTTAAATAGGCTATGTTTCTAAACTTTTCATTTAGCTTTTCACCGTACACTAATTTATATTTGTAAAACTACGCCTTTTTTATTTATAAAATAACTGCAAACAAAAAAACTAACTTTAGCGTTTAAAATTAATTTACGAAATTAAGATGGAAGATTGATAATTTGATTATTTTTGATATTTTTTATAGATTTCTTCAAATCAGTTTGAAATAAGTTTTACAGTAAAGAATAAAATCAAAGAAAAAAGTGCAAGAATATGTTGACTATATAATTTGACTTCATATTCCATCAATCGGGGTTTTCATTTTTTTTAACATAATAAATAAACATGAAACGTTTGAAGGGGTGAGATCTGACCCATTAAATGTTCATAATATACTGGTTTTGTCATGCTTATTCACGTAACATATATAGTATATTCACGTAATATTGGGTCATAAGAGAAATATTGCGAAATCATTTTCGAAAAGAAACATTTAATAATGAATCACAAATTCACTAATGTTGTGAATGAATATCATTCTTCAGTTGAATGAAGCGAAATATTATATAAATATACTAACTATCTTTATTCTCACTATTTACCCTTTGTATATTTAATTATTCGTGATAGCTTCTGAGTTATAGTATATATCCCCTATAAGAACCTCCTTTCCACTTTAAAATACTATGAAAAATTAAATAAAAAATAGAAGATAATATATTCTAAATATTATGAGTATTGCAAAATTCCATAACAATTCATAATTATATGTATTTAGGTCTTATATCTTTACTCTTGTATAAGTTTCCCTCAAATAATGCTCTATTATACTTATAGGTACTTATCTTTTGATACTGAAGCTCTTGATCGAACTCATAATATGCACGGTCATCCTTTTGGCTGTGCAGCTAGGGCCTTGATGAAGTTCTTGTGGGTTAGTTGTTGGCGCCCATGTAACGGAAATGTTTGTTTATTAACACAAACGTCAAGGTGGAAATGGCTTTGTCGCAGGTCAATACTACGGCAATTCTTGGGTCTAGACAGTTTTATTTGGGATAACCTTAGAGTCAATAAAGAAACTGAATAGAAGGCAATATTCTCTTAATCCAGTTGAAAAGAATAGCATATCAGTTGTTTTCATGAAACTCCTAACTGCTTAATTAGTTTATTTTCGTTGATTATACAAATTGATCTAAAACTATTCGAAAATTTGTCACGGGTGTAACGAAGAATTTATTACAATGATAACTGCTCATTCAATTAGAGTAAGAATTATCTGTTTCGTATATTGCTATATAATCACGACAGTCCTAGTCGAACTGCGCCTAAGACGTCTGAAAATTCTGAGAACGAATATAGATCGTGACTTTTCACATTTTGGCATCTCTTTCTATACGCCAAAGGCTCTGATGTACACCCAGTCTGCACACTTCCGTATTGTTGCTATGCTATTCTGACAATCTTCGAACTGTTCTTCCGTCTTTGTTTATCGCTGTTCCGAAAGGTGTGGTTCGAAAGTTCCATCGAACCACAAAGTATGGTGTTCCGGAACTATGTAAATACGAGGAATTGACCGCCTACGAAATATTTCCTAACCTCAGAAAGCAGACTTCAAATTGAAGTGATAGTCAATACGGAAACAAATTGTAGAAAACCTCACGTCCCTTTTTTATTCTCCGTGTCCTTATCACGGTCATCTTTTGATATTCATGGCTAAAATTCCAATTGAGAAGAAAATGTGTGTAACAAGTATCCTGCAGGGAGAGTGCGCAGCTGGAGCGAGAGATGAGCAACATGCGTTATTCTTCAGCTCTCAGATAATGATCTAACAAACATGAACACCATTAAAAGTCATTGTCTTTCTGCTTAGTTTGCAATTTCGATCAAGTATATTAGGCCTAAACCAGCACCGTTTAGGAAACACACCGCATTGTTAACTGCTCTTAATAACTACCCCCATATACTTATGTAGACACAGACTTTCGTGAGTGCAGAATTACCAAGCAGGATGGGGCTTCCTCTTCTTAAACCCTTCACAAACTGCTAGATTGAGCCACCCTATAAATAACATACCTCCTCTGGACCCGGGCTTCTTGTTGATCACACACAACCATACATCACACCTCCTTAATATTAGTGTTGGAAATATGGGGGTCAGTAGTTCTCTGTACATAGAATACCTTAACCTATTATAATAGATATCACTGAGCTGTAATTCTATGTATTATATGAGCTTATATATACTCTAGAGCCTGAGTCAAGTGATACTATTTATACCTTATATATACCATGTGTTTATCTATTCAGAAGGAATAATGTCATTGAGGTATGATTATTACGAGTAGTTATATCCTTATATAAAATCGAGTAGTACCTATATTATATAATATATATAACACTTCCAGTCATCCTATATTCTATTTTAGTTGAGTTCTCTTGGATTTGTTTGATATAAATAAATATACCTGTTATCTGACTGGTTTCTCAGTTCTAAATTGTTTCAGAAAACTCCATTCCTCTACGTACTAATCTTTTTAAACTAATAGAACCGCAGAACGTCCAGCGGAAGTCATGAGAGGAATGTGACAAATTATTATCTTTCACGGCATACGATTTTCACGTGTGTTCCCCTTTCGTATTTCCCCTTATGTCCAGCCATTAGCAGATAATAAGGTTTAACTGCAGAAGTTTTAAATTCTTATCTGCTTCTTAAATCGTGTTTATTTTTGTTTACAGGTGCCGTGGTGGTCTGAGATAAGTCTTGATGAAGTCGCGAGTTAGACATCACATCGAGACATACAAGTATGGAGGAGACCGAAGAGAGGAGAGAGCGCATAATCTGACGTCAGTCTGTTAAGGTAGCAATGTGATTATGCGAGGTGTTTTTCAATATCTTTCCACATGTGAAAAGAGGCAAATAATTAGTGTGATCATGGTAATCTCATATATATACCAGACAATCCAGTCGTAATACCTATATATAGTTGATAGTGTATTAAACTCTCCTATCACCTTGTTAAAAGGCACTCTGCGTCTTGAGAGCTAGCTCATGCTGCGTAGTCATTACAGCTACGTTGGAAGTCATAGAATTTAAGCGGTGCAACGTCATCCTACTCGGTATCAGCGCATAAGAATAATAATTAATTAGTCAACTTTTATTTTGAATCTTGTAATACATATATGAATAAATTGATTATAAAACTAATAAAAAAAAAAAGAAAAAAAAACGTATACCATACTATGAGATAATGTAATTTAATATTTAATTGTAATTCATGCTTATATAAACCATATTTTAATCCTAATTCACAATTTAATATAGTAATTAATTATATATTCACATTACTTATATATTTGATATTATAAAATTCACTACTCCACGAAAAGCTGTATAAATATGAATAATATTTGTATCAATATAATTTTTATATTTTATTTAATATTTATCTATATTATCTAATCATATATATTTTCTCTTATAGTTCTTTCTCAAAGTCTATATTAAATGAATATTTAATATTTATCATTAATTTAAGAAGTTTTTCTTTTTGTCCATAAAACTTAAATTCAATATTCTTAATATTAATTATGTTATTCTATATATGCTATATAATAATATTTTCACTTATACTTGCAAAACTAATTCTATTATTAAAGTATTTAGGTATTATATCTCGCTAAATTACATTTAGTATATCTATACAAATATACTTTATCTCTTTAGCTTCTATGAGTAATAATTATAAATATAATAAAAAATAAGTAGCAAATATAATAAAAAAAATAGATTTCGGAACTCTTTGCATAGTAAGCTTACTCTTTTCGCATATTATCTTTTTTATCATTGCCGAAGTTGAGGAGAAACAAAATTACTACAATGGGGTATCTATTATTTTATCTTATTTTTTCATTTATTAAATGCTAATAATTTTAAATGTCTTTAATCATCTACTATTCATATCAGTATATAACGGTATAATATATTATCTTCTTTGTCGATTAAGGTTTATTTTTATATTTCTCCATACGGTGTTTATATTAATTAAATTACGTAAATCTTAAAATAAATTAATCAAATTACATCCAAGGATTAAATTAATTAAATTAGATAAAAATTAAAATAATTGATTAAATTACATCCACAGCTTCCCACGAAAATCAATATTGTTCGGGCTGCATTTTCACGATATAACAGATCCCAGTGACGATAATACTGGAATATATTTAATTAGAGTAATTTTATTAATTTAGTTAGGTTTACATATCCTAAATATAGTATAGCGTGAGGTCAATACAATCATTAAATTTATTGAAACAACGAAAACAAATAGCATATTTATAAAATTAATTTACTTGAATTAAAACTCATTTATGAAATAAATTTCTAAAATAATAACGTAATAATTAGTGCAAAAGTATGTTAATTTAAAAATATTAATACATATATTATTATATATAATATAAAGGACAGAACAAATTAGCATATTTCAAAACATAGTGCAATTACTATATGGTACGGATACTCTAGACTTTATTTAGCGGTACTATATATATAACTGGGTACGGCAATTATGTCACTGCTACCTAATACTAAAGCTCTGTACGGGTATATTACCTGGCACGCATGTATATTCGTAGTGATAAATAAAACTATTATACTAAAATATATTAATATATATAAAGTGTTAAAAAATCTGTACGATACAATTAAATATAAAGACTTTAGTTTACAAAGGACAGTGGTGTCAGTAGGTATTAAAGTGTATACTATATATTATATATATATATTAATATTAATTAATTATATATTAATATAATATTTAAAGTATATAGAAAATATTTAGTTATATAATTATATGTAATATAATAATCAATAAGTATTATTGTATTATTATTAAATTCTTCAAAATTTTAATATATATATCATATATATATTATTATATATTATATATATATATATATGTATTAGGTTTTTATGGATTTGCAACAGGCCGTATGATAGTTAATAGGGCGAAGCTCTATGGCAGGTGTTAAGTGAAATATGGTGGTGGTCGGTAGGCTTCTGAATGGAATCAAAAGTATGTATGAAGATAGTGAGGCGTGGTAAAAAAATGTGTCAAAAGGTGATAAAAAAAATCAATCTCAAAAGTGATTGGTCAGGGTTGTGTTATGTCTCCTTGGTTATTCGAATTTATGTATGGATGGGGTTATGAAAGTATTTGAGGTGCGGGTGGCAGGGAAATGGTGTTAGAAGATCATGGAAATTGGAGATGAGTGGAGGGTGCTCTATTTTGCGGATGATTTGGTTTTGTGCGGGCGAATGCTGAATGAGAGTTTGAAGATGAATTGGTTAGAGAGATTTGGGCGGGTTCGTAAAATGAAGGGGTTTGAAAAAGTAAACGTAGATAAGAGTACGGTTATTGGTTGTGAGTGAGACAGTCCTCAGGTGAGTTATGGTTAGATGGTGAGGCAGCTGAAAAACAAGTGTCTGAGTTTAAATTTTAGTGGTATGTAAAATATGATTGATGAACGGATGAATGCATGATTGTAGTGGGATAGTTGTGAATGATAAACAGAAGTTGCTCAGATTGCAGATTAAAGTCGTTGGTGATTGTCTAGTTTAGAACCTTTGTCTCTCGTTTTGTTTGTTTACTGTGTTATTGTTGAATAGTAGTGAGACTATGTATGGTCAAAATAAGAAGTATAGATCTAAAGTTCAATGTGTTTTTCAATGATGGAAATTTAGGGGGGCTATGCTTTAGGGTTGTTGAGAAGGAAATTTGATAAAATGGGAATGAAACGTATTAGAGAGTTGTGTGGTTGAAGAAAGGGGTAAATGAGAGAAATAATGAAAGTATGTTGAGATGATGTTTTGGTAATGTGGAAAGGATGAATGATAGGGTCGTTGTTTTAAAAACGGATGTATATACGTGCGAGTGTGCTGAGAAAACGACTGCTGGGAAATACCGAAGGAAAAAGTGGATGAAGTCCAGTGAAAAGAATGTCTGAAGGCAGGAAAATGTGAGTTATTTGGCAGAGGCCCAAGAATTAAGGTGCATAATCTGGAGTCGATTGGCGGGGGGTTTGTATGAAAGGGCCATGGTTGTGGCCACCTGGGCGAGTTCTCCTTACTAATTAGATGGTCAGATTATGATTATATTTCAAAATGCAATATCTTACTTAACGATCACACTACTTATAATCCACTTACTTTCAATTAAAGAATTTCAAGTAACATGTTCAAGCAATAATTTAAACAAATCACTTAAGATTTTCCCAACCTTCTCACTGACTTAAAACCTAGCCTCCCTCGTCTCTCACAATTCTATGGCATCCCAAAAATCTATAAACAAAATAACCCTGTACGACCTATCATCTCCAACACAAATTCTGTAGCTTACAAATTATCTTCTTGGTTGTCTAAACAGCTCAAACCTTTACTTGGACATATCTCCCCGGTACATGTACCGCGGTACTGCCCATCTCTGCTAATACAGCATGCACAACCTTCATTGGAAAGTCCTTCACCACATCCTTCAGTTTTCGCTTTAAACAACCAATATTTGGTTGTCGTCTTCGGTAGATCATACGCTCATAACTGCATATAATTTGTAATTCAAAAGATTACAAATTATTGTGATTTTGATCGGGGCAGATAGACGGCCAATCGTCAGAAAATGAGGAACATTGTCCCTGAGAAAGTTTGAGTAGACCTTGCTTTAAGTGGCGGTGTTGAATCCTATTGAAAATTCAATGGTTCATTTTGGAAGAGGGTCTGACCCTAATGGTTTTGCCACACCATCCAGAACGGTTTACTGGTACACGAATGCCGAGGTTTTAACACATTTAACACAAAAATGGATGTTAGTGATTCCACCACAACTCGCTCCCCAGCAAACCATCACAGAAGCCAAATGATAACCTTTTTGGACACTTGGCACGAGTTTGCTACTTCCTTAGATGGCGTTGCATACACCCTATCGTCCTGTTTGTTAAAACATTTTTCCTCGGTAATAATTTTTTCGTCTGAAAAAGAGATGTTTTCAGTGGCAATCATGCGCGTACTCAGCCAACAGTTGCTTACACATTTCCCTCATTCCTTTCCGTGAGTAAATGTCCGGTGCGTGTTTGGCAAAAACTTAACCTTAGAACCTTTCTGACTATGAGCGACCTGAAATTCTTAGGTATCTGCATTTCACTTGACATGATGATCTGTTTACGAAAATGATTTCGTTCAATTCGTGCCTTTACAGCTTTGACAGCCTGCGTTGTATGAACAGAATATAGCCTACCAGACCTATGTCGATCTTTAACATCACAAGTAACCTACTATAACTTTATGACACGATAGACAAAAATACGGCTGATAAATAACATTTTGAGAGTTTTGAAAACGGCACTCTTTATAATTCAACAATTATGTAACTCTATAACATCAACACTGTTTTTTTTTATCGCCACACTCCATAGTTACTTAATATGCAACCGACAAAAACAGTGTCTAGGCTTAAAATGTAAAGTTTACATATTGACACCATAACTAATCGTCTTGCTCCTACTGATTTCTCACCTATCCTTTATATTATTTCCTATCCTTTATATTATTATTATTATTATTATTATTATTATCATTATTATTATTATTATTATTATTATTATTATTATTATTATTATTATTATTATTATTATTATTATTATTATTATTATTATTATTATTATTATTATTATTATTATTATTATTATTATTATTATTATTATTATTATTAATTTTTATTATTATTATTATTATATTATTATTATTATTATTATTATTATTATTATTATTATTATTATTATTATTATTATTATTATTATTATTATTATTATTATTATTATTATTATTATTATTATTATTATTATTATTATTATTATTATTATTATTATTATTATTATTTTATGTTATTTAATAATTAATGAGGTCTCCATTTAGCATTTTTAAAACTGAAATTTATGAGTTGTGTTGTACCACAATCAAAGCAAAAAACCGCGATATGATGTCTTCTCTGTGTTCTCTGAACGGTAAATTGCACATACTAAGAGTAAGTGTTACATCTATTAACTAATGTCTAAATTTTCTCTCAAGCAATTTAGCTTCTTACACTAATTTGAGATTTCAAATTTACGTCTTGGCTTTTCTTTTCTACTAATTGCCACCTCATAAATAGCACATAAAGCCACCTCCCCCCAAAAAAGACCCCCCCCTCTTTAGTACTTGGACCCTGGTGCTATCGCATCACTTACGCCATTGTAGCTATGAAAGTGCTCATAAAAAAGAAATTATATAGCTTATTGCTTGAGATATACATACCTTTGTTCATATAAAGATTTTAATTACACACAGTATATATATATATATATATATATATATATATATATATATATATATATATATATTTATATATATATATATATATATATATATATATATATATATATATATATATATATATATATATATATATATATATATATATATATATATATATATAAATATATATATATATATATATTATTTTTTTTTTATATATATATATATTTATATATAGTTATATATATATATATATATAAATATATATATATATATATATATATATATATATATATATATATATATATTCAGATCCTTTAGAGTGCTTTAAGCGAGATACTCGTCTGTCGCACCGAACAGGACCTGAATAAGGACACCCTGCCATTTGGGGTCTAAACGATGTCCAATTTCATATTTTTAGTGGTTTTAATATAAATTTTCATTTAAAACACGATTATGTAGTTATCATTGAGACGGTCTTCCAGATCCAAAACGTTGTTTCCTGGCAATCCTCGTGGGAAGATATTTGCAGCATATGTGTCAGCGGGGAATAGTTACTACCAATAGTTAGTTGTAATACGTTCAGAAAAGGCTGAAGGGGGGTAGTAACCCCCATATAAATCCTCCATGAAGGGCATATCACATTTATGTGTAATATTTAATATTACATTTGCTACTATTGTCAACCAACTAAATTATGAATTTCGAAGGTAATATGACACACTACTCTGTTGGGGATCGGTATTCCAGTATAATCGTACAACAGTCAGCGGAGCACCTACGAATGTATAATCGTGTGTCTTAGCACAGCTATTTAATTGTAACATCCGATAACACTATGCCTAATAATATGTATACAACCCAGGAACTGACGGATATGGTTGAGGCGTTTATTCTTGAAGACAAGAATGTCCACAGAGCTGCGGAGGTGTGTAGACGGAGATATCCAAATCGTTGATAACCGCATTCCACTATAATGTACAGATTGTACACAGGTTTTCAAGAATAAGGTTCGACCAACTCACCATCTCGCCACCCAAGTCAACCTCCCACCCGTACCCTTGACATGAAGTTTGACTTTCTATTGTATACCACGGAACACCCAACAACCTACTTACGGCAGACAGGAACGGTACGGTACATTCTACATATGTACAACATTTTTCATTACAGAGCACACATTGTGCACGATTCTGCATCCCGGCGATCCCGGATGTTGGTTGTAGTTCGTAGTCCAAATGTGTTCCATGTTTGACAATAAACTTGACGGGCAGCTCCGTATTTTGTGGACGGATGAGGCCAGGTTTACCAATATTGGCACGATTAATGGGTGGAATTATCGGTACTGGACCGAGGAAAACACCGCATATCACCTACAACACGCGACACGTACAGGTTGAAGTGGCACGAAAAGGGAAAGGTTTCACGATAAATGCGAAAACGGCTAAACACCCACCTGAACTGAAACGAAGATTTA
>JABUQX010094964.1:0-2500 GCA_015478945.1 Trachelipus rathkii
CATAACATTAAAAATAAAAAATGAAACATAACTACACCACCTATCAAACCCCTCCTACTTTACTGAATTTATAAAATAGACACCTCTCAAAAATTTAAGTCACTTTAGCTGTTGCTCACAAATACATCGAAAGATAAGGGTTATCACTGTGTTTATTTTTTTTATGAACATTTATGGAATTATTGTTTGTTATACTTAAATTGTATTTAAATTGTTTGCCAAAATTCATTTTTAAGTGTGGATAATCTCTGGAATCTGTTAAGCTTCCGTTGGGCCATATTTATTTTCTACAGAAGGATTTTTTTTAATAAACAATTACATAGGTCAATCTTTTCCTTCTCATTAACATACATTATTTTGTTTTTAAACTATTAAAAACAAACCCTTTTATATATATATATATATATATAATATATATTATAATATATAATATATATATATATATATATATATATATATATATTAATAACTATATATATTTATATTATTTTTATTAATTTTATAAATTTTTTTTATATAAGATATAGATAATATATATCTAAAATACTTATATAAATAGGTATATATATATCGTAGTATATTATATATATTATATATATATAATATATATATATATTATAGATATATATATATTATAATAATAATAATATATATACTATATATAATATATGTATATATATATATATTAATATATATATATTAAATAAAAGAAATAATTTATCTAGTATATATAGGGATACTATATATATATATATATATATATAATATATATATATATATATATAAATATATATATATATAAATATTATAATATTATAATATATATATATGATATTATATATATATAATTATATTATATATATAATATATATTATATATATATATATAATATTATATATAATATATAATATATATATTTGAGACTTCAGATGGCTAGAATTCATCCTCTAACTCGTTTAATGTATCAAACTACAACTTATCTTTAATTTCCGTCTAAAGGTGGAGTATGTGCCTATGTTAACATAAACACCCTGTAAACACGTCTCGGTGAAATCTCGATCTCCTAATTTCGATGGTCTTTGGCTTTAAAATCTGTCTCCCTTCTACTACAATAATCGTGTGCTCTGCACTGCTCTCCTAAAACAGAAAGGATTCACGCCTTTTGAATTTCTTACTAAATTCTCACGGAGACACTGTTATATCTTCACATCCAAAATACTGAGGTCTCTATTTAGGATTCAATGTAGCATAACACTTGTAAGGGTTGGCGTCCTCTCATACCGATTTTAGGTGAGAGGAGGCCGAATCATTCAGCATTGCTCAACCGATCTGGAAACAACTAATTATCAAGAACCCACACACAGTTCCGGATCGTCTAACAATTCTTGAACCACACACCTTATGTTCTACCACTAGTCCTCTCTCTCTTAAAAATACACCACTTTCGCTCCTATCGGTAAATCTGCCCACACCCTTATATCTCTTAATTTTAGTACTTTCTCGCAACAGGGCTCCATCCTGCCCTACTGGTTTTCTGGCACTTTGAATCGGGCCGAATTGGGGGCCTTGCGTCTTGATATCTACGCTACTAAATCTGGAATGACTGCGCTTTGTCTCTTGGACGCTTTCGACTTCTGCGATAATGGGAGCGTAAATCGTGTGATGGATGAGCAGTTCACTTCCTTCTTCGGACTAAATCTTTCTCTCCTTCTAACATGTTCGAAATCGTACTGTTTCTGCGCCATTTCAGGCTAGAGAGACAGTGCGTATCGGGAGTGAAAAATTCTCGTTCTCCAACCTCTTTCTAATTTTCATTCTGCTAGAATTCGTTGCAATACCCTTCGACGAGCAAAGCGGGCTTTTCATCAAACGATAAGTGCGCTAACCTCCTTGCTTCTCC
This sequence comes from Trachelipus rathkii, assembly GCA_015478945.1. NCBI lineage: Eukaryota > Metazoa > Arthropoda > Malacostraca > Isopoda > Trachelipodidae > Trachelipus > Trachelipus rathkii. Next base: position 1,901 of record JABUQX010094964.1, read on the forward strand.
TACTACAAATCTTTCGGGCCTCTTGCCAAAAACATCTCTAACAACATTTGTAAAAATCTGCTTTTTCTCCTCTTATTCGCCTCTGATGGCTCTGTTGCTTAATTCTCCAAACTGAAGAAGCTTGTTCAAATCTCTTCGGCCTTCTATTTTCCCTCTAACTCAACCCTGGACGATTCTTCCTCTTCCTCCTTCCTCTCCTCTCCTCTCAGGTGTCCATGCCATTGCCTGTATTAACATTCGATCGGGTGCTGGGCTCCTGAAACTTCACGAAAACGTTAGGAAGGCGGGTGGCCCGGGATGGCATTCCTCCGTTTTGAGGGAGTGTTGCTTCCCTGGCTTATTCCCCCGCCCTCGTTTCAAACTATATTCTCTAGTCCCAATACTTAACACTTTCCCTCAGTGTTGGAGCACGCACATGCCAACCTATTTCGATAAAAGGAAGCCGCTCTGATCCTTTCTAACTATCGCCCCTATAGCTCTTACGTGTATTCTATCAAGATTCTTTAGCTCTTCTCAAACCCTCTCACTTTTTAGATCATCTTGGAATCTCATTCACTTCTTTCGATCGCCAGTTACGCTTTCGGGCGCTCGAGGTCTACG
>JABUQX010094964.1:17500-22500 GCA_015478945.1 Trachelipus rathkii
ATAATAATAATAATAATAATAATAAAAATGACATGGACAACTATAAAGAAATTGATGAATTATTGCAAATTTGTATTATTTATTTATAATATTGTCATTATTTTATTGTTATTAAACTATTATTATTATTATTATTATTATTATTATTATTATTATTATTATTATTATTATTATTATTATTATTATTATTATTATTATTATTTATTATTATTATTATTATTATTACAATAATAATAATAATAATAATAATAATAAATATTATTATTATTATTATTATTATTATTATGTAATTATTATGTAATAATGATAATAATAATAATAATAATAATAATAATAATAATAATAATTATAATAATAATAATAATAATAATAATAATAATAATAATAATAATAATAATAATAATAATAATAATAATAATAATAATAATAATAATAATAATAATAATAATAATAATAATAATAATAATAATAATAATAATAAAAAGTAATAATAATAATAATAATAATAATAATAATAATAATAATAGCAGTAGTAGTAGTAGTATTAGTAGTAGTAGTAGTTGACGTAGTAGTAGTAGTAGTATTAGTAGTAGCTTTCCTTTGCTATTCAATTTCTGTGAATTTATATGTATTTTATATTCTTTTAATATTTTTCAAGAGACATTTTTATTTATTATTTAATATTTAATTTTATATTAGTTTATTTAGCATTTAATTATATATTAGTTTACTTTTAACTAAATATAAAATTTATTGATATATTTCAATTGTTTATTTTAATATATTTTCATTATTTTATAAGTTTATATTAATATTTATATTCTACTATTTATTGTGGTAAGGAAAGGATGAATTAGCTCTCTGAAACTATAAAACCATCACCAAATGGGAAATGGGTTGTTAGGGTTCACAGGAAATTCTTTCGTTTCTGGAACTCAGTTGTTCGTACCTTTCTTTATTCATATACATAGATTTTAAATGAAAGTGTCTGTACTCTATTGGTTTTTCTAGTAGGCAATTCTTTATTCTTTCTTCACACTCCAAAAATATTATTTACCACATCACACTTCTTAGAAATCTTTTATGAAGGTGTCAGTATCTATCGTTGTTTCAGAGAAGACAAAAAGAGCTGCTTCCAATAATCGTTCTTGGCAACCTCACCCTAATAATCACCTGGTCCTGGGCGGTCTACGGTTGTGGGTTTGGAACAACCAAGGAATTACTAATTTGATTTGGGTCACGATACTCTTTCTTGATTAATTTCTACAATTTTAGTAGTCTTTATTTTAATAAAATAAAATAAATAAGACTTTGATTTTCATATTTCCTACTTTCGGAGCTTATCCTTCTTCTTGAAACATTCTCTCTGACTCCTTTCAGGTAATGCAATACCTATAACAATTATTTTAGAAGCACACCATATATTCTTTAAATCTTTTAACGTTGGTTTTCTTTAGGTTCTACCCTATCTCAAGCTCTCCTGACATAACTCTCGCTTTATAACCTATCAACATTTGTGCTGAAGATTCCACTTTTCATTACTCCTTCACTTTGAAATGCTTCTCACTCACATTCAAATAACAGATTCTAGGATGATCTCCTTGGGGAAACTGACTCCTAATCTTTCTTGGTTTGTAATTGGGTCAAAGAAATCGGGATTTCTTTCAAAGACTCAAAATCCCGGAAGTTCATCTGTTCATCTCTCTATTATCAAAATGATCGTTTACACAACGAAAACATCTTTGAAAATAGACAACTTAAGCTTCTCCTTCATCTTGGTGTTTCCCATTCTCTCGAGCTTTCTTGGAAATATCAAATTGTGTCTCTCACCAATCACTCTTTTAAGTGTTTAGCTAAGTGTTTTAAGTCGTCTTCGGAATTGTTATCATATTTGCTTATTCTGTATTGGGGTGTTGTTTATCTTTGCATGGAGAATGCGTTGCATATCTGGGTGATTTTACTTTCAAAGCTTTTCTTGAAAGTGTGGAGTTTAAAGATATTCACACAATTATTTCTCACGCTCTCAATAGCTCTCTGAAATCTTTTCTGGTAAAGTCTGGAACACTTTCTATACATTTATACGCTATTGAACGGTTAATTTCAATTTGATTATTTAAAATTAAAATTAGAGTTCTTTGATGTATATCAAGTAGGCTTCCAAGAGACTTTAGCAGACTTGCCTGTCCTAATATCATTGCAAATATAGGAGATATTTTATTTCTGCTACGCGTACCTTAGGTAGGCAAGTTATGCAGTAGAAAGGCAGGCAAAGCATAAATAGCTCATTTTTTGTTTATATTTCTTTACGATTTTGTAGTTTAATTTTCTTATGGTTTCTTATTATATTAACATTTTTTATATTCGTTGATGTTTTTTTTATTTTAAATTATTTTGTTCTTAAAAATAAGAGAGGCACTGCCTACCCAGCCTATCCCTTAACTACGCCACTGATATATATATATATATATATATATATATATATATATAATATATATATATATATTATATTATATAATATATTATATATAATAATATATATATATATATTATTTACATTATATATATAATATATATATAATATATATATATTATATATATATATCTATATATATATTACTATATATATATAATATATATATATATTATATAATACATATATATATATATATATATAATATATATATATACTATAATATATATATAATTTATATATATTATATATATATTATATATTTTATAATATATATATATTATATATAATTATATATTATATATATATATATATATATATATATAATATTGTTATATATATGTCTATATATAACTATTATTTATATATATATATATATATATATATATATATATATATATATATATATATATATATATATATATATATATATATATATATATATATATATATATATTATATATATATATATATATATATATATATATATATATATATATATATATATATATATATATATATATATAGTTGCTTATAGTGTGCGTTAGTGATAGGATGTGTTTTGATCGGAGCTCCAATGGGCTGTGTGTAGTTTATATTGTTTTGGTTATTTTTTCTAATTAAGTGTGTTTTGTATATTAAGTGATCAATGCCCTGTTTTAAGTGTTTTTAACTATTATGGTTTTAATATGTGAAGAATCTGATGTAACCTTATAAAGATAAGTTATTCGTTTTTAATTTTTGATTTTGAAGCTTTTTTAGTTATGTTAGATACTTATAGTTAGTTTTTAGGATTGAGCAGTTGAAAGCAATACGTATTTTAGCTAGTACTAGTTATTTTTTTTTTTTTTTTTTTTTTTTCTTTTTCTTCTACTTAGATTTTTGCCGTTACTTATTTGATATCCGTTATTATGAATTTATACCAGTCTTTTGTTTCCACTTTTAGTTGATCAATAGTAATTTTTTTTTCTTCTTTTTTTTTTGTATGCGATTTCTTGAGTGTGTGTGAGTGCGTGAGTGTTTTTGAACTTTCTGAATTATTCATATTTTAGATATTTACTGTAAATATAGGTTTTAGCATATTTTTAAAATTCCAGGTTTTAACTTACGAATAACTTTATCCTCGTTTCTTCTTTGGGTTTTGTCTGTTTGTTTCTGTCTGTTGTTCTTTTTTGTTGTTGTGACTGTGTGTGCGTGTATGATGGTGGATTTGCACAGCGCGGGTTTTATTTAACTTTACCACATCCGTGGCTTGAACTCTAACTTTGCATCCGTGGAATACCACCTCTCTAACTCTAACCCTAATCTTTTGCTCTTGTCTGAGACCCAGATGGATAAGAATTCATCCTCTAACTCGTTTAATATATCCAACTATAACTTATTTCCATAATTTCCGTCAAAGATGGAGTATGTGCCTTGTTAAACATAAACACTCCGTAACACGTCTCGAGAACTTGGAACTCTCCTAACTCGATTGTTCTGTGGCTTAAAATCTTTCTTCCTTCTACTACAATAATCTTGTGCTTCTGCTACTGTTCTCCTAACAGAACAGATTTTCATGCCTTTTTTGATTACCTTACTACTTCTCACGAGACTCTTATATCTTCTCATCCAAATACTTAGGTCCTCTATTTAGGGGATTTCAATCTACACAACACTGAATGGTTGGGGTCCTCTCATTCTGATTTAGGTGGGGAGGAGACCGAAACATTCAGTATTATCAACGATCTGGAGCAACTAATTAAAGAACAACACACATTCCGGATCGTCCGAACCAATTCCTGAACACACTTGACCTATGTTCACCACTAGTTCCTTCTCTCTATAAATACACCACCTTCGCTCACTATCGGAAAATCTGACACATCTTACTCTCTTAATTTTCATTAGTTTCTCTCCAAAGCTCAACCCTGTCCTATGTGTATTTTCTGGCACTTTAATCGGGCTGACTGGGGGGCATTGCGTTGCTTCTACGCTAACTGTAATTGGAGTGACTGCTTTGACTCTGAAGACGCTTCGGCTTCTGCCGACAAAGTGGGAGCTGTAATCGTTGATGGGATGAGCAGGTTCATTCCTTCTTCGACATAATTTTTTTTCTCGCTCAAAATCCATGGTTCGATCGTGCTGTTCTCTGGCCATTCAGGCTGAGACAGTGCGTATCGGGTGTGAAAAAATTCTCATTCTCCTATCACTCTCACTAATTTTCATTTAGCTAGAAATCGTTGCAGGGATACTCTTCGACGAGCAAAGCGGACTTTCATTAAACGAAAGTGCGCTGACCTCCTTGGTTCTCCTACTGACAAATCTTTCTGGCCTCTTGCCAAAAACATCTCTAACAACTTCTGTAATTCAGCCTTTCCTCCTCTTATTCGCTCTGATGGTTCTGTTGCTAATACTCCAACTGAAAAGCCAATCTCTTTTTGCCCCTCTATTTTCTTCAAACATAGTCTGAACGATTCTAACAATCCTTCTTCTCCTCCTTCTCACTCTCAGGTGTCCTATGCTTTGGCTGGTTACATTTGATCGGGTG
>JABUQX010094964.1:27500-30000 GCA_015478945.1 Trachelipus rathkii
TACTATATATATCTAATATTATATATTATATATATATATATTTACTATCTATATATATATATATATATATATTAATGATATATTATATATTATATATTATTTATATATATAAGTATATATTATATATATATAATATATACTATGATATAATATATATATATATACTATATAATATATCATTATATATATATATCTATATATATCGTAACTGTTCTTGCTCGTAACTATATATATATATTATACTATATATATTATTATAGCTTATATATATATATAGCTGATCGAATTTGAATAAACCTTGGATTACTAACTACTTATATCATATATATATATATATATACAGACATTTGACTATAATAATATATATTATATAATATTATACTGTATATAGGTATATATATAGTAATATATATATTATAATACTATATATAATATATATTATATATATACTATATATATATTATATCTATTATAGTAATATAATGTATACTTAGCTATGATAATTACTGTATATTATATATAGTATATGTACTATAGATATACTATATACCGTATATCATATAATATATGTAGTTAATTATATAGTATATTATATATATATATATAAGCCTATATATATATATTTAAAGGATTATAAAAATTCAAATTAAAACAGAAATAACTTTAATAGAAATAAATTAAAAATTTTACAATGACTTTAACAGAAATAAATTAATAAAATTCACAATTGTGCGCCAAGTGTAAAATTAAAATAAAAACATCAACTTATACTAATAATAAAATAATTTAGGAAAGGAAAGAAGAGATGTTCTTCGCTCTTAACCGTAGAATCCACCATATCCACCGTATCCTCTTCCAAACCCGTGACCGTATCCACCATATCCTCGTCCAAATCCTCCAAATCCACTGTAGCCACCATATCCTCTACCATATCCACCGTATCCTAAATATCCTGGTTGTGGCTCGGGTTCAGGTCCTGCGTTGGTGAAGGTGACCAACATGGCGAAAATGGCAAAAACGACGGCAGTGAACTACAAATGAAATTAAAGTTTAATATCAAATTTTGAAATAGATCGGTAAAAAATTGAGGTTAATTGCTTACATTGCCCAATGCTATTTATATTTTGAATCACTTAGTAAGCTAACTCTCTCTCTCTCTCTCTCTCTCTCTCTTTCTCTCTCTCTCTCTCTTCTCTCTCTCTCTCTCTCTCTCTCTCTCTCTCTCTCTCTCTCTCTCTCTCTCTCTCTCTCTCTCTTCTCTCTCTCTCTCTCTCTCTCTCTCTCTCTCTCTCTCTCTCTCTCTCTCTCTCTCTCTCTCTCTCCACACACATACACACACAAACACACACACGAATAAGATAGATGATAAAGTCGTGTCGGCTTTATAATATAATATATATATATATACTCATATATATATATATATATATATATATATATTATATATATAATATATATATATATATAAATCTATATATATTATATATATATATATATGATATATATATATAATTTATATATATATATATATAATATAAATATATTATATATATATATATATATACTATATTATTATATATACTACTATTATATATATATATAATATATTATATATATATATATATATCATATATATAATATATATAATATATAGTATATAAATATATATATATATATATAATATATATTATTACTATATATATATATATATATAGTATATATATATATATATACTATTATACTATATATATATATAGATATAGTATATATATATATATGTTATGTTATGCAGAAAATGTTAATTACCATAATTATCGTTACCTATTTCTTACTAAAATAATCGAAAAATTTAGTAACTCTATGCCCCAACTACATGTTCATATTCTTTCGATCTCTATTCAGTCTCTAGTTTAATATTAAATAATAGTCTTCAACATTCAAGTCATTTAAAGTGGAAGTAAGTTTGTTTTGCAAAGAAATGGAAAATATAATTTTAGGTTAACATTAAAATTTATTAAAACATGTTAATAATAAACATAAGATATTGCGCGAAGATAGTGCACAACCGTTTCTAATTATTATTATTATTATTATTATTATTATTATTATTATTATTATTATTATTATTATTATTTATTATTATATTATATTATTATTATTATCTATTATTTATTTATTATTATTATTATTATTATTAGTTATTACTTTTAATTATCCTATTATTATTATTATGTATTATATTATGTCATATTATTATTATTATTATTATTATTATCTATATTATTATTATATATATTATTTATTGATTATTTTAAATATTAGTTAATAATTATTTAGGTTAAATTATTATTATTTTCAAATTTATTATTATTATTATTATTATTATTATTATTATTATTATTATTATTTATTATTATTATTATTATTATTATTATTATTATTATTATTATTATTATTATTATTATTATTATTATTATTTTTAGTTTATTATTTTTAGTAG
>JABUQX010094964.1:32500-40000 GCA_015478945.1 Trachelipus rathkii
TTATCATCATTGTTCTTATTCAACTCGGCTATTATTATTCTTTCTCATTGTTTATTGTATTATTATCTTATTATTATTCAAAGCGAAACAATACATTTTTTCACCATTAGTAACCCTCTTCGGGATTATAAAACGGAATTTGACAACCTTATTGCAACTGTTTAAGATTTCTATTCAAATATTGAAATTTTTATTGGTTTATAAATATTGAACTATATTATCGGAAAAAAAAATTTTATTTTTAAAATAATTCAAATTGCTATTTTCCACTGTATGAATAAAGCTTATGAATGAATGACTGATTAATAATAATGATTTAATAATAATAATAATAATAATAATAATAATAATAATAATAATAATAATACATAATAAAACAATAATGAATAATAATAATAATAATCCAATAATAATAATAATCAATAAATCATGAATAAATAATAATAATAATAATAATTAATAATAATAATGAATAATAGAATAATAACTCATTGCCTATTAATTTTAAGCATGCGATTTTTGTCTCCAATTTTCGACCTTTCAGTTTCACTTTATTTATAAAAAAGATATTACAGTAATTAATTTGAAACTTCATAAAAAATAGGCAAAATTAGGAATTTATAATAAAATTTAAACTTGCATTATTATTATATTGTTATTAATATAAAACATTTGAATTGTGCGCGAGCCTTGCCGTGAAAAAACTAATGGCGCGAAACGAAAATAAAAAAAAAAAAAAAAAAAAAAAAAAAAAAAGAAAAAAAAAAAAATACCTTCTGAGTATCCTCCTAGCTCATTTGCCGGTGTATAAGAACCTACTGGCGTCGCAGCGCAAGTAAGTTGTTACACACCGGGAAACCCTCGCGGGCATATTTTCAGCAAGCTGGGAACGTTCCGTTCCAAATGTGCAACGTAGTTGACCGGGATGCTTAATTATTATTAATTATATTATTCATTAGATTGATTATCTCATTTACTTATTATTGATATTATTGATTATTATGTATGTATTATTATTATTATTAATTATTTATTATTATTATTATTATTATTATTATTTATTATTATTATTATAATTATTATTATTATTATTATTATTATTATTATTATTATTATTATTATTATTATTATTATTATTATTTCTAAAAACTCAATTTCAGCATTTATTTTAATGTAAGATTTTGTTGCTTTTTTAAGCCTCCTGAAAATATTTCTTTCTACAGAAGAAATTTTCTTTAATATTATTCTAGAATAAAATAAAACTATTGATTTAATCACAGTACCGAGCTTTCATCCGTATAAGTAGTAAGGGATGCAACATCGCTGCTAAAGCCGAAAACCGGAAGTTTGAACCGGACGTTGCAAATATTTCAAAGCAACATTTCGCAACATTTGTTTTTTTGTCGTTTGAGACATCAAATTAACTTGTTTCTAAGGTTGGTGAGTCCATTTTTGGTGGTTACAGGTCTCTAAACCGACAGGAAATTCAAGAAATGTTATCAGCTGACTTGGGTTTCCGTAACCTCGTTGATTTTGGCACTTTGTATGTTAAAGTTAGTGTTTTTAAGGCTTTTAACTCCCAAAAAGGGAACTTTTGGTTTCTAGAAGGTTTTAAATGACCGGTAGACCATTTATAATGATGCCAATCAATTTATTTAAGTCATTTATCCCGAGGTCAATTTTTAAATAGCCTTCTACGTGTTCTGGTTGGCCTAATACATTGAAAAACATTATCGAAAGAAAATGATAAATATTATTTAGCAGAACGATTAATCTTAGTTGGGGAGCGGTATTGGTACGCCCAATGTTATAAATTTGAAGGGGTATTTTGGGTGGTTTTCGAGTCATTATCTCCACCTCACTTGTTACCTCCACTTTTGATGGCATAATCTCGTAAATAGACGAGATTACGTGGTTATGACTCATCATTAAGAGGTGCCCCCACCCTTCTTTGAGATGTAATTTTTCGTACGCCCTTAATGTATGTTAGAGAGTAGGTAAAGGGTTGAAATTTGGTATACTTATACATGTTGATGCAACTTCGGGGGGATGCAACCTCTTTAAAATTTTAGTCACCTTTTTTGGGTTAGAGACTAGGTAATGGGGTTGAAATTTGGTATACCCCTTTCCTATGAGGTAACAACAGTACAACGTTGCATAAATTATGAATTTTGATGCATTATATCGCTCACCTTTCTACCTATTCACCAGTTTACGATGTTTCTTAATACATTATGCAATATAATCTATCACTTCCTAACTGAACTAAATACACCAGCCTAACATTGTCTAACGTTGCTTTAAAAACATTTTGTGTTTCTACTAAATTTTCATTTTTATAATTAAAAAATATCAATTGATCACTTAATCAATATATCAAACTCTAATCAGCTTCACATCCCACCCCTCTTTATCACCTGTGATCTACTGATTAAATGATTAAAGTCATTATATGATTCGACCGTCGTCGAGTGTGGACGCAGTGGAAACCAAAGGGGAAGCGAAATACAGAAGGACCAGAAGAGAGAGAGTTTGGAAAGAAGAAGGATAGTCAGAGGCGATTTATTGAAGAGATGAAGTGGAGTCTGGGAATCTACTGAAGATTTGGTTGGAATATTTCAAGAGGAGAGAGAGAAAGAAAGCTTTTGGTTGAAGATAGGTAGAAATTTCAAAGGAAAAGAAAATTACGATTTTGGATTTTAAAAATGTAAAATTTTAAACATTTAAATTGATTTCATTTGTAATCTGGGTTCGAGGAGCTGCAAAATTTTAAAATAATTTCTTTTTTGGAATTAATTATTAAATACAAAAATAAAATTATAAAGAAGAAATTTAAAATAATAAATTGTAGAAGGTGAAGCTGCGTCTCTCAAGTCTATCGTCGAGTCATGTGAAGTAAATTTTCCAAATTCTCTTCCACTGGTAGCAAGGGGCTGGAAACCCCTTCTATCACATTTATCTTTCCGCGAATGTTGGTGATATATCGTTTAACATATTAATAGTAATAATAATGTGGATAATAATAATAATAATAATGTTAATAATAATTTTTAATATAGTGAATAGTGGTGAATAATATTAATATATAGTGAAATATAGTGTAGAGCATAATAATATTAATATTAAAAATAATAATGAGAAGCATAATAATAATATAAATATTAAAATATAGTAAATAGTGGTTATTAATAATGAAATATTGTGTTAAGCATTTTAAAAATAATATTAATAATAATAATGATAATAATAATATTATGTATATGTATGTATATTTGTGTTTATGTATATGTATATGCGAGTGTATTTATGCATGTATTTCTATATATGTATGAGTATGTGTGTATGTATATGTATATATATGCATGTACGTATATGTGTGTGTATATGTGTATATATATATTTATATGTATATATAACTAGTATGATTATATATAAATGAGGTGAGTTATATATATATATATTATATTACATATATTACATATATATATATATATATATATATTATATATACATATATTATTATATATATATAGATATATATATATGTATATATATATATTATTTATTATTATTATATATATGCTATATACATATATATATATATTATATATATATTATTTAGTTATATACATACAATGGTTATTATATTATGCACATACAATATATATATTACATACATAGATATAGTTGATATATATGGTATGTGGTGCTGGTTGTTGCTACATATACATATTGAATATATATATTACATATACATATATTATTACATATATATATATATGGACATTTATAAGATGTTGACTCCATTTATACGGGGGAAATTTTCGATAAGAAAAACAACGAATTTCGGGCCTTTTCGTTATTGCTGCAATTTCTATTATTTATTAGCGTTATTTGCATTTTTAATTTTTAAGAAATTAACAAAGATTTTTATTATTATTATTATTATTATTATTATTATTATTATTATTATTATTATTATTATTATTATTATTATTATATTATTATTATTATTATTATTATTATTATTATTATTATTATTATTATTATTACATATTTAATAGGAATTTAATTTTTTTTCTAAGTTCTTTCATTTTTATTATTTGATTTTCGATTAGTATTATAATTTATGGGTATTTTTATTTAAAAAAACTCCCCCCCGGACCCGCGAGCTTGCGAGCGGGGCACCCCGCTCTGCGGGGATAGATGATATAGAGGGGGGGGCCGAAGGCCCCACCCCGGATCAAAACATAAAATATATAAAAATATCAAATATCAATTTATTACTGTCAAGGTGTTTCTACAAACTTTACGTATACATTCATCAAATTTAAACTGAAATAAATAGCCTAAGCACGGCCTAAGCTACTCATTTTTATAAGACTATAGGTGTGAAGCACAAAAAAATATATGTCAATTTCTTTCTAATTTTTGTTAATATTAATTAAATTACATTTGAAAATCCAGTATTTACTAATGTATTTAACCTCAAATCATTGAAATTACGTTACATTTTTTATTGATTTTCGTTCCTGGAGTCAACATCTTATAAATAGCCTATATATATATATGTGTGTGTGTGTGTATTTGTATGTATACATGTATATTTGTATGTATATATGTATATATGTATATATGTATATATGTATATATGTATGTATATATATGTATATATAAATATATATATACATGCTTATATATATATATATATATAGTAAGAAGACGCAGATGAAATAGTATATATATATACATATATATTATTATTATATATTATATTATTATTATATATATATACATATTATTATTATTATTATAATGTAGGTATATATATATATATATATATATATTATTATTATTCGTTGATTATTATATATATATTATATATATATATATATATATATATATATATATATATTAAGAGTTATATATGGCTGTATATATATACATATATATATATATATTATTATTATATATATATATATATATATATACATATATATATATACATATTTATATATATATATAATAAGTATATATATATATTGTATTATATATATATATATGGCAGTATATATATTACATATATATATATATATATAAAGAATAGTTATATATATATATATATATATATATATATATATATATATATATATATATATATAAATATATATATATATAGTATAGATATGTATATGTGTGTATGCATATATATATATATATATATATATATATATATATATATATATATATATATATATATATATATATATATATATATATATATATATATATATATATATATATATATATATATATATATATTTTCTTATTTGTTCTTATTTGCGCGTGTGTGTGTGTGAAAGATGGCAGGTTTGCGAGGGCGCGGGCTTTACATTAACTTTACCAACATCCGTGGCTTAAAATCTAACTTTGCCTCTGTGGAATATCACCTCACTAACTCTATCCCTAACCTTTTGCTCTTGTCTGAGACTCAGATGGCTAAGAATTCATCCTCTAACTCGTTTAATGTTTCCAACTATAACTTATTTCATAATTTCCGTCTGGAGGGTGGGTGTGCGCCTATGTAAACATTAATACTCCTGTAACACGTCTCGTGAATCTCGAATCTCCTTAACTTCGATGCTCTGTGGCTCAAAAATCTTTCTTCCTTCTACTACAATAATTTTGTGCTTCTGTTCTCTTAACAGAACAGATTTTCACTCTTTCTTTGAATATCTTACTACCTCTCACAAGACTGTAAAGCTATATCTTCCCTCATCCAACACTGAGGTCCCTCTTAGGGGACTTCAATGTACACAACACTGAATGGTTGAGGTCCTCTCATACTGATTTAGGTGGGGAGGAGGCCGAATCATTCAGCATTCTTAACGATCTGGAGCAACTAATCAGAGAACCCACACATTCCGGATCGTCCCAACCAATTCTGAACACACTTGACCTATGTTTCACTACTAGTCCTTCTCTCTATAACCACCTTCGCTCCTATTGTTAAATCTGACCACAACCTTATTTTTTGTGGGTTTTACTGCATTGTATCCACTAGCTCCATCCTAAGCTATGCGTTTTTCTGGCACTTTGATAGGGTCGATTGGGGGTTTTACGTCGCTTCTACGCCAATTATAACTGGAGTGACTGATTTACTCTGATGACGCTTCATTTTTGCCACTAAGATGGGAGCTGTAATCGTTGATTGGATGAGCAGGTTCATTCCTTCTTCGACTAAATCTTTCTCTCCTCATAATCCATTGTTGGTTCGATCATGCCTGTTCTCTGGCCATTCAGGTTAGAGACAGCGTATCGGGAGTGGAAAAAATTCTCGTTCTCCTATCACCCTCGCTAATTTTCATCCAGCTAGAAATCGTTGCAGGGATACTCTCGACGAGCAAAGCGGGCTTTCTCATCAAACGAAGGTGCGCTAACCTCCTTGGTTCTCCTTCTGACAAATCTTTCTGGCCTCTTGCCAAAAACATCTAAAACAACTTCTGTAAATCTGCCTTTCCTCCTCTTATTCGATCTGATGGCCTGTTGCTAACTCTCCAACTGAAAAGGCCAATCTCTTCGGCCTCCTATATTCCTCTAACTCAACCCTGACGATTCTAGCATTCCTCCTCCTCCACCTTCTCCTCTCAGGTGTCCTATGTCTTTGCCTGTGATTACATTTGGTCGGGTGCAGGGCTCCTGAGAACTATGAACGTTAGGAAGGCGGGTGGCCCAGATGGCATTCTCCCCGAGTTTTGAGGGAGTGTGGTTCCGTGAGCTGGCCCCTCCTCTCGTTCAACTATATTTCTCTCTATGTCTCAATACTAACACTTTCCTCAGTGTTGGAAGCACGTACATGTCCAACCTATTCCGCCGAAAAAAGGTAGCAGTTCTGTGTCTTTTAACTATCGTCTTATAGCTCTCACCACTTGTATTCTATCCAAGATCTTTGAAACCCTTCTTAACTCTCACTTCTTAGACCATCTGGAATTCATTCTCTTCTTTCCGATCGCCAGAACCCTTTCGGCGTTCGAGGTCTACTGGCGATATACTTTCCTATTTAACCGATTTATGGTTTTCCTCTCTTAGGAACTATGGGGAGACTTGCGTGGTGGCGCTTGACATATCCAAAGCATTTGACCGGGTATGCCACGCGCACTGCTCTCCAAGCTCTCCTCCTTTGGGTTTCCTCCTTCCTTCTCTTTGCTTACTTATGTCTAGCATTTTCCTTCAAATCGCTCAATATCGGCTTGCTGTTGACGGGGCGACTTCTCCTTCTTCCTTCCTTTTCTGTCAATAGTGGTGTTCCTCAGGGTTCGGTCTTATCCTACTTTATTCCTACTTTTCATTAATGATCTTCTCACCTGCACATCTAACTCTCTCCACTCATATGCCGATGACTCGACCCTTCATTCTTCAACTCATTTCAATTCTGCTCCCTCTTTTACTTCTAGAATTGCCTCTGGTCTTAATCTTTCCGATTCTTTTCTCGCTGATCTG
>JABUQX010094964.1:57500-60000 GCA_015478945.1 Trachelipus rathkii
CAGCAGCAGCAACCAGCCAGCCAGCCCAGCCAGCAGCCAGCCATGCCAGCCCAGCTGCCCAACCAACCAGCAGTATGAAGTAATATACATGACAATATGTATATATATGTAATATGCCAACAGCCTTCTTCAACATTCTGTACTATAACTCTGCTATATATCTTCACTTTGCTATATATATATATATATATATATATATTGTCAGGGTATCAAAGAAAATCCTTCTCTATTTTCTCTGTGAACTTACTTTTTTTCCATTGCCCAGGCCCCCATAGACAATCTGCTATAAAAATACACTGGTGTTTACGTCCTGGAATTTAGCAATACTTTAACCTTCTCTTGATTGGTCTGTAGCCTGTAGATACACCTCAAAAATATATAAAGAAATGACCTACCAATTCCATACAATGAAGATCTCCGTAGTATTAAATTTGACGACGGGTTCGTTTTGTACCTGAAACCCAATCTGAACTGCAGTATTTGTTGCTGAATAATATACCTAGGATTCTCGTCAGTGCTTTAAGCATAAATTCCAATATGACCTCAATATTAAGCAAATAAATCTTTTAAAGAAATAATTGACCAATAAACGGAATCAATGGACACACTAATAAATTTAAATAATTTTAATAATAAAAAGAAAAAGAAAAACGTGAACTGCTTTCTTTAAACAATTTAATAGACGACTATATATATCAAAGAATATATAAATGCATACGAATATGAATTTATATACATATCAATATATATAACGTTGCAGTAATATTTTTAATGACAAAAATATATTAAACTAAAGTATTATATATCTCTGAATATATATTAATATATTTAATATACGAATTTAAACACAAAGATATATAAACTGGTAATGCTCTATAACATGCACTATGACTACGATCTATATATATTCGCGAACATATATATATATATATATATATATATATATATATATATATAAAAATAATATATATATATATATATATATATATATATATATATATATATATATATATATATATATATATATATATATATATATATATATATATATATATAAACAATAATAATAATAATAATAATATATGTATATGATAATAATATATGTAATAATAATAATAATAATAATATAATAATAATAATAATATATATAATAATAATAATATAATAATAATAATAATAATAATAATAATATATATAATAATAATGTAATAATAATAATAATAATAATAATAATATGTATCTAATATAATAATAATAATAATAATAATAATAATAATAATAACAATATAATAATAATAATATGTATATAATAATAATAATAATAATAATAATAATAATATATATATATGAAGTAATATATATATGTATAATATCTAACAATAATAATATGTATATATATATATAATATACATATATATATATATATATATGTATATATATATATATATATATATATATACTTAATAATATACTCTATCTCTTTATATATATATGCGCCTAAATATATAAATAAATATCTACAAACAAAAAAACAAGTAGAGAATTCCATTTAGATATTAAACTTTATATTTAAATCAAAATATTATTAAAATTCAAAAATTTGCAAAACGTCGATTTGTTTGTACACATCAAAATACAGATCAGCTGTTCGCTGGTCAGGTGATCCACAATTAAATTCTCTATTCAGAATAGAAACTTTAATTATGGGACACTTTTCTAAACATAAAATATTAAATAAAATATTTAAAACAAATATAAAATATAATAAATTTGATTTATATTTATTATAAAAATAATAGATATAAATAAATTTTTCAAAGATTTGCCTCAAAACAATTTATTGTCAAAAGATACCTGGGCGTCTAGACGGAGTGTAAACGCTAAGACTTCAGCTGTGCGCAGAAAACGAACAAAGATGCACAAGTGATCGTATCACCATAAAATATTGCAAGCACAATTATTTACATAGCACATTCCATCCAGGTTAGGTAATGGTGACAACAGAAGAATAGAACATTTAAATAAATAAACATATTACACTTCAGCATTAAACTTTATGCGAAAATAAATAAAGAATACACTTCATTAAAACAAAATTGCACAAGCAAAATTTAGCAACTAATGCCTCGTAGCGTAAAACTGATCGAGAAAATACAAATATCAGAGCAACCAACTGATACGCATATCACGTCAAGCAAAAAGGCAGGAGAGTGTTATTAAAAATGATCTGCAAGACCTTAAAAGGGAAAGTCGGTAAACTTGACTACAATTTGGACCACTAGCAAAATAGTGCAATCAGTAAAAGAAATGATATATACATTAACGACCTAAATTTAAAAGAAAGGTGTGCAGGTAAATACAGGAGGGAGGAGTAGTTTATATGTCTGCTCAATAGAAGAACTTTGGAACAGTCCGATCGTATCAGAAGAGAAAATACAACCCGTATAGAGAATTTCAACTTCACATTTCATTTTGCATTAAAATAAAAATTCGAATGTTT
>JABUQX010094965.1:0-10000 GCA_015478945.1 Trachelipus rathkii
GAATCATGGAGGTATATTATTCAAAAATAATAGGGGTATATGATATACCTTTCTCCCAAATATATTATATATGTATATAATATATATCATATCTATCTATACTTTAAATGCTCACATAGCTCCATATATATATATACTCAAATATTGTAACTATTTTAATATATATATATTAAAACAGCAACATTAG
Source organism: Trachelipus rathkii (assembly GCA_015478945.1). NCBI lineage: Eukaryota > Metazoa > Arthropoda > Malacostraca > Isopoda > Trachelipodidae > Trachelipus > Trachelipus rathkii. The sequence continues at coordinate 188 of JABUQX010094965.1, forward strand.
TTAGTTCAGTTGGAGTTAGCTTAAGTTATGATTTTAGTTCTTAAATCTCTCACGTTTTCAATGGCCTTCGGCTTATTCTATATATTTACTCTAGTAAATAGAGCTCTAATTATATATAATATATATATATATATAATATTATATAATATAATATATATAATATAAATATATATATATATCTATTATATTACGTACTATATTAATATCTAAATATATTTTACCTCTAAATTTAAATATTTTATGTTATACTATATATCTAATTTATACTTTAAGAAGTAATAGCTTATATATACTCCAATTAATTACAAATATATTTAGTTAATGAATATATATACTTTTCACATTCTTTCAGTGAAAAGTTGAAAACTTATCGAAATTGGGCTTTCAACAGAACATATTAAATTTAACACAAAATTAAAAAATCACATCGAAAATTCAATTTTTTTATTATATATCGTATTACTCTTCTTCACTCCTTATACTAGCTGAACTGGTTTTTTGATAGACAAATGCTTGCAACAGAAGGTTTTCGCCATAGAGGCTAATGGTTAAATCTATTAATACAATAACTCTTCAAAATATTATATTTATTTCAGTATTATTCCACTCTTATGAGACTCTTCAAGCCTTCTTTTAAAAAGTCGCATTTTAATTAATTTACTTCATTAATTAATTATCTATTATTGTCTTATCTTCCCATAGTAAATACAAAAATCTTTCCGCACAGTGTATAGACCGTGCGTTTATAATATATAAATTCTATATAATTATATATATATTAGGGTTTATTATATTATTAATAGGTATTAAAAAATTTATATGTTAATAATACTATTTCATGTTATTTATGCTTATTATTTATTATACTCATGTCATATTATTACCTATATCATATTATTTATTCCCATTACATATATATTCAAAATCACCCTATCACTTCATATAATAACTATTGGAATTATCATAATGTATTAACATTTAAGCATAGGACTCCTCCATACTTCTCTTGAGCATCACTTATTATTAAGTAAAAGTTTTTCACTTATTATTATTGTGTCAATATTACTCAGATATTATAGTATATATATTATTCATTCTTAGTTCACATATATGAACTCATTGAGATATTTTATGATGTATAAAATTGTGCTGCTCCCATATAACATTTTTTCTCCTTATACACATCTTAGATTACCTACTATAAATAAGACATTCACAGCTTCATTTAAATCTTAACACTGTTTGATATACCTTGTATTTTCATTTAAAACTAGTAACAAGGCCTGGTCGCTTGGCACCAAACCAAACCATGCAACGAAGGCACGAGCCGCCACATTAATATATATATATATATACACTTTACTATATAAACTTTATATTTTAACTATACATAAATAACATATATTACATTTATTAATATATTATATATAGTAAATATATATTATACCCCTTACCTATATATTTAATAAACTATATACTATAAAATTATATTTTGTTGTATTATACTACTATCTTTATATATAGGGATTTTATATATATACTACCAGTTATATATATATATATATATATATACACAATTAATATTTATCCATCTTACAAGTATATTCCTACACTATAAACTATATATATATAAATCAGGTATATATATATATATATATATATATATAGTATATATATAAAATCAAATTCCAATTAAATATAATATAATCACTATATTATACATATATATATATATCAGCGAGATTTAGTAACATGAAAATACTGCGGGTTCGTACTGATTATGGTGAGTAGTTTTAATTAATTAAGTTCATCGACCCTTAATTAAAAATTACGAATGATTTCGTATAATAGAGCACTAAAAACATGATTCCCCTTAGTTCAATAAGTAATAACTTTTATGAGCAATGATTCAATAGTATAACTTTATACCCTGGAAATAAAGCAATTTCATACTGGTTATGATGGCTAATTCCAGTATGACCCAACTGGTGACAGTGCTGGAAAAGGTAAGAAATTCGACTGGATCCTGCTGGAAATAATGAGGGTTCGTAATGGTTCTACTAGATAATTCCAGTATAACCCAGCTGGAAAATTACGACTGGTGACAGTGCAGGAAAAGGTATGGAATACGACTGGATCCTGCTGGAAATAATGGCAGTTCGTACTGGCTCTGCTAGATACTTCCAGTATGACCCAGCTGGAAAATTACGACTGGTCTTGGGAAAAATCTGATCTTAAAACACAAGGTCCAGTGTGAAATTGAACTGGTTCCCACTGGAAAGCTTTGCACTGGTCCAGCAGGATCCCGTTGGAAATTGTGCTGGATCCAACCAGTAAATATTTTTTGCTGGGGAAAGCACTATTAAGAAATGGCTTCTAAATATTGTAGAAGTAGAACATCTACAAGCTGAGACAGATTATATTGATAATCAAAAACAAACAGGATACACATCATCAAGTTTTAATGAAGATCAAGATGCTGCAACTGAAAGTGTACCTAAAACTGTTTCCCTTTCAAGACTGTTTGATGAGTTTGAGTCAAGTAAGGCTATGATAATAAATTCAGACTTAGGGGAAGAGTTAAACCTAAAGGTAGCAAGTACAACAGATGAGAAAAACACCGCCGCCACTCAACCCAAACTTAAGAGGTGTAAATCTTTTATTCGTAGATGCGCAAATAAACTCAATCAATATTTAGCTTTACCACCACTCCAAAGAAGTGATGACCCATTTCTGTGGTGGAAAAAGACATGGGAGACTACCATGGTTGAGCAATTTGGCTTCAAAATATTTAAGTGCACCTCCATCATCTGTTGAGAGTGAAAGACTCTTTAGTACAGGTGGTAATGTGTATGAACCTACAAGGAATAGGCTGAAAATGGTGAAACTCTTATGTTTCTACATTACAACTTGAGAGTATTGAACTTTAAATACTGATGAGACCAGAGGTACCAGACAAAATAAAAAAAAGGCAAACAAATTTATGTATGATTTTTTAATAAAAATAATAAAATATAAATAAAAATTACAAATAAAAATTAAAAAGGCAAAAAGCCATAATATCAGCCAGACACTAAACAAAATAAAATTGGTAATTGTTACTGTGTCAAAGCTATCTGATGATTGACTTGGCAGTTATGAAATATCTTAAATTCAGTCTTTTAAAGGGAATAAAGTAATCGGCCGATTAGCCAGCAAAAAAGCCGATTATCAATAATCGGCAAAATGGCCGATTAGGCCGATTAGGCCGATTACCGATTACCTGCCGTTTAATCGGTGCATCCCTAATAAAAACTTTCATATACTTGAGTTGATTGCAACGACATTTTTGTATATAATAAAATGTGATTTTAACAATATAACTATTAAAATATAAATTGTTTGATCATATTATATATCGTATTATATATATATATATATATATATATATATATACTATATATATATATATATATATATATATATTATATATATATATATATATATATATTACATATATATATATATATTATATATTATATATATATATAATATATAATATATATATATAATATATATAATATATATATATATATATTATATAATATATATATAATATATATATAACTATATATATATATATATATTGTAGTTCTCCTTTATTTTATATTTATTCAATAGCTTCTCATCCTCTCTCTCTCTCTCTCTCTCTCTCTCTATCTCTCTCTCTCTCTTTCTCTCTTCTCTCTCATCTCTCTCTCTCTCTCGTCTCTCCTCTCTCTCTCTCTCTCTCTTCACTCCCATCCTTCCGCTCTGTAAGTTTCCCGCGCATCGCCAGATGTCGCTCACGCTCGTCTCCCTCCTTCTTCTTGTGTTCGCCATTTTGAAGCATACAACGTTATTTCAACGCTCGTGATATTTATGTGCAAAAAGGTTTTGATTGTGAAGGTAACCAGTTTCCTGATGTGTGTCAATCAACCTTCGTTTTGTCAGTGATTACAAAGACTGCAATTTTGTTTTTTCTTAGTTTGTGAGATTCGTCTCGTTTCATCAGGCCCGGACTGGCACCTTTGGGGGCCCTCGGCTAGAGATGAAAAGGAGGCCCCTCACAGGGGATTTAGGAGAATAGATTATTAGAAATATATCAAATTTTGAAATCTAAGCTTACATGCTTAAAGCACATTTTACTTATTTTTGTCAACCTTGGAAATATAGTTGAGTAAGAAAAATAAGCTTTTCCTGATGTAAGTTTACATTTCACAATAAATATTTATATAATTTTTGTAATACCTTACCTAAACTAGTTCCCTGCTAGAAAAAATAAGTATACTAATTATATTACAGTGGTTTGATTACTTAAAAATGAGATTGAATAATATTTTTAGTTTTAGGCAACCAAATCACACTGCTGAAGCAATAATAGTTCAAATCCTACTGTAATACTTCAGTAAATATTAAAAAGAGACACAAGTCACAACGGTAATAAAAAACCGACCATATTAAAAAGAAAAACAATGTCCTTTTTAATTGTGATTTACTTGTTAAAAAGTGTAGAATATATTTTATAACAAAAAGAAAAACGGCTCTACAATACTTTGGTACAGAGTACAGACACAGCAAACTAAGAAAGGTTATGTGATAGTGAAAGGTTGTTTACTAACCTAACAGCTTTTTGGACAGTTCTTCACTGGTCCTGGCTACTTCATCTATAATTACAATTTCTTTATCCATAGTTATAAAATAAGTCTCTTTCTACATTCACGAAAAGAAGATTAGACATAAGGTCTTGGCTTAAAGTAGATCTAAGTCGATTGTTAACTATTTTAAGTTTAGAAAATCCCCTTTCACAGGTGATATGTGTACAAGGTATGGTTAGTACAAACTTGTAAGCTACATATAGGTTGGTAAACAATTCAGAATTTGAAAGTTCAAAAACAACAAAAAAGGCGCATGATAAACACCTAAAACAATGTTTATTGTCAGCAGTAACCATAAAGATTTTCGTCTTCTTCAAAATCAGATTCTACATCGCCAAATTCACAGATTTCTTCAGCTCCATTTATTTTGTCTTTTTTTCTTTTAATGTTAGTTTTTTCAGCCATTGTAAAACTTTCATACTGATCTGCAAACTGTTTCAGCTCTATCAATAACTGACTTCTTTCAACTTTACAAAGTTTAGAAAGACTACAAATTACTTCCGTAGGAAAACTATCAAGCATTACGATTTCATTAAATTTTTTTGGATCTAACCAGGAACAATCTTCTAAAATTTCTTTGTTTGGACTAAATCTTTCTTCGATACTTGTCCTGACACAATCTAAAACACTGATAAAGACCAATTTATAGTTTTGGGCAGTAAGGATTCCAGGAGCTTCATCTATTGACTTTTCACCAGACATTACTTTTTCTTTGAAGTTCTTTTTTCCTTAAAATCTAATTCAACTACATCAATACTGTTATCTTCTAATTTGCTATTAACTGTACTTGCATAATATTTTGTTTTTGAATACAGGGCCTGAAATTGTTTATCATTCCTTTTATCTCCTACTTGTTGAAGCAGCTTCTCTACCAAGTTCCATGCTGTAGAATAGTCAATGGCTTTACTTTTTAAATATTTTGAAATGGGAGATATAACAAGAAATAAATCTAATAAAACAATAGACATAAATAGATTTTCAAATTTGGACCATTGACCGATTAAATTTCTTGCCATGAATATCGATTTGCAATCAAAACTTCCATTTGATATCTCTTTTAAAACGGTAGTGAAATTGAATAGTTCCTCTGTGTTTACACTTTTCTCATTTCTTAAAAATCCTCATAGATAATTGAAGAAAGAGCTTTATGTTTGCTCCACCTTGTAGCTCCTATTTTTTGCAACCTGTGCATTTTTTCCTGTGCAATATGTTTTCTTTTTGTTTACCTCTCCCATACGGTCATTCTTTAATAAAACGAGCTTAGAAAACCAGCAGATTCTTCCATCAATCCAAATAAGTTTTCTGCTTGGAGCAGCGTTACTGTTGAATCAGCTACTACCAAGTTCAGCACGTGTCCCATACAGTGAGTGTAAATAAGATCTTCATCTTCCTTTTTGAATTGAGCTTGTAGACCGTAATGACAACCTTTCATATTGTTAGCTCCGTCAAATAAATTAGCAATAATATTTGATGTTGCAATGCCACACTTTGCTAATTCTGATTTTATAAGCTTAAAGTAGATCTAAGTCGATTGTTAACTATTTTAAGTTTAGAAAATCCCCTTTCACAGGTGATATGTGTACAAGGTATGGTTAGTACAAACTTGTAAGCTACATATAGGTTGGTAAACAATTCAGAATTTGAAAGTTCAAAAACAACAAAAAAGGCGCATGATAAACACCTAAAACAATGTTTATTGTCAGCAGTAACCATAAAGATTTTCGTCTTCTTCAAAATCAGATTCTACATCGCCAAATTCACAGATTTCTTCAGCTCCATTTATTTTGTCTTTTTTTCTTTTAATGTTAGTTTTTTCAGCCATTGTAAAACTTTCATACTGATCTGCAAACTGTTTCAGCTCTATCAATAACTGACTTCTTTCAACTTTACAAAGTTTAGAAAGACTACAAATTACTTCCGTAGGAAAACTATCAAGCATTACGATTTCATTAAATTTTTTTGGATCTAACCAGGAACAATCTTCTAAAATTTCTTTGTTTGGACTAAATCTTTCTTCGATACTTGTCCTGACACAATCTAAAACACTGATAAAGATCAATTTATATTTGGGCAGTAAGGATTCAGGAGCTTCATCTATTGACTTTTCACCAGACATTACTTTTTCTTTGAAGTTCTTTTTTCCTTAAAATCTAATTCAACTACATCAATACTGTTATCTTCTAATTTGCTATTAACTGTACTTGCATAATATTTTGTTTTTGAATACAGGGCCTGAAATTGTTTATCATTCCTTTTATCTCCTACTTGTTGAAGCAGCTTCTCTACCAAGTTCCATGCTGTAGAATAGTCAATGGCTTTACTTTTTAAATATTTTGAAATGGGAGATATAACAAGAAATAAATCTAATAAAACAATAGACATAAATAGATTTTCAAATTTGGACCATTGACCGATTAAATTTCTTGCCATGAATATCGATTTGCAATCAAAACTTCCATTTGATATCTCTTTTAAAACGGTAGTGAAATTGAATAGTTCCTCTGTGTTTACACTTTTCTCATTTCTTAAAAATCCTCATAGATAATTGAAGAAAGAGCTTTATGTTTGCTCCACCTTGTAGCTCCTATTTTTTGCAACCTGTGCATTTTTTCCTGTGCAATATGTTTTCTTTTTGTTTACCTCTCCCATACGGTCATTCTTGTTAAAATAATAACTGAGCCCTTAGAAAACCCGCAGATTCTTCCATCAATCAAGATAAAGTTTTCTTGCTTGGAGCAAGCGTTATGTTGAATCAGCTACTCCCAAAGTTCAGCACGTGTCCCATACAGTGAGTGTAAATAAGATCTTCATCTTCCTTTTTGAATTGAGCTTGTAGACCGTAATGACAACCTTTCATATTGTTAGCTCCGTCAAATAAATTAGCAATAATATTTGATGTTGCAATGCCACACTTTGCTAATTCTGATTTTATAAGCTCGTACAAAACCAATCCAGATGAATCACCGACTACTGTTATTTCAAAAAAGTTTTTCATATATCTTTCCTTGAAAGACAAAGCGGACCCAAATCGCCAACTGGTCCATAACAGCTACATCTTGATTACTATCTACCATCACGCTGAATATTAGGCTATCATGAATGTCATTCAAAATGATATCACGGCCCATCGAACTAATTACTTTAGGTAGCTTGCTGATAAAGGTTTTTGACAAAAATATCAACAAAGAGCCTCGTCCAGTTGGTCTTTTAGTTAACTTTCCAGAGGCTTTTCTTTCGTTCATTATTTTCACTCTGTGCTTTTTGCTGTCTTCAATATACTTTCTGACATGATTTTGTAAAATCACATCATAATTTGCAACCAACATGACCAGTTCGAGAAAATTACCATGATTATCTGTAGAGTCAAGCGTATAAGCCTCTTCTGCTTTATCCCCTCTGTACGCAATGGCTTGTTTTCCAATAAAAAAAACTATATCAATTAAACGTTGAACAACCAATCTTCTGATGTGAACTTCTCTTTCTCGCTTGTTGGTTTGGCTACTAGTCAGAAGAGTTGAAATATCATGACCTTTTTGGCTTTGAAAAGCTGCCTTCGCTGCGAGTTGATGATAACGAGTTTTCGTGAATTTCAACAGATTTATAAATATGCTTAGGAGAAGAGTCTTGTCCGGTAAAAAAGGTATAATCTCTATTATCGTTACCTCCAAAAGCCATACAGGTGGAGCAGTACATTCTGTTGAGCCGAACTAATATGATAACCATTTTCTGTAAATTTTATCACCATTCGGTAAATGTCGGTAATAAAGTTTTGAAGGGTCAAATGGCAATTTAGCTCCTTTTCCTTCACTAACTTGAATAGGGTGTTTCTTCATAAAAGCTTTTTTTCATTCCAATTGAGTCATTTTCGTCGGGGCAGATGAAACACCCAAGCTGTTGCGCAGCAGCATTCTGAGCAGCATCAGGTGTCTCATGGTGGTTTTCTTCATCATCATTTTCTGTGTCAGAGCTGGTATTAGTTCTTGATAAATCAATGACGAGAGAAAGAGAAGTCGTCGTTACTGATGGGCTATCTAAAAAAGGCTGATTTCAAGCAGGCCTAGTTTCTTCCCTCTTATATCTACAAGACGAAGTGCCAGGAGTAGACTCAATTGAAGGAGGTGAAATTCGATCTTCGTTTTCTGAAAATAAATTTATTCACTGTAGCTTCTATTGTACGATATGTTGTAACAAATTCTTAAAAGTAATACAGTAAAATGGACGGCAGGAATACGAAAAAACGAGCATTTGAATGACACGTCCACTTTTTATTGACTTATATATATATATATATATATAATATATATACTATATATATATATATATATAAATATAATATATATAATATATATATATATATATATATATACTATAGCTATATATATATATATATATATATATATATATATATATATATATAATATATATATTTATATATATATAATAATCTATATACTATATATATATATATATATATATATAATATTATATATATATATATATATATTTATAAATATTATATTAAATTATATATATATATATTTATAATATATATATATAATATTATATATATATATACTATATATATATATATATAGTATATATAATATATATATAGGTATATTATATATTAAAAGCAAGGGACTTTCAAGAATGACCAGAAGCAATCATGCTGAAGATAGATAATAGAATTCAACTCTGCAAAACGATGACGCATGTCAAATTAACAACTTTTCTAATCCTAGATACAAACGTAATTTCTTGAACACGTGTTTTACAGAGGGTTAAAATTAATTTAGGATGCCTATGTGATGAAATGTTGCTAAAGGCAGAAATATCACCAGCCAATAAACAAAAGATCACAAATCAAACAGACAAGCAATTAACCCATCTGTTAGCGATCATCTGCTTGAATCCATGAACGTTCTTTTGGCTTCTTGCAGCGATGAAAAGTCTGTTCAGAGGTGTCAAAGACACTCTATCATTGATCGAAAGAATATCAAAAGAGAAAAAGCTTGGAAACAGATAAAGATCCACTGGCCTTGTGGAATGAACATTGTAAAAGTTTTTCCACATCTCGCAGAAGTCGTCAGGGAATTCTTAGCATGCCATCAAACAAGTGTAGCTAGTTGAGGGTCTT
>JABUQX010094965.1:15000-20535 GCA_015478945.1 Trachelipus rathkii
AATGAAAGTGATCGCTTTAAAGCGCTTTTAAATATCTTACCAGTAAAAGTATTGCAACGATTGCGTGACATTTTACCGCAATTACATTCAAATAATCAACCATATTCATTTCTAAAAAAAGAACTTATAAATAGATTAGGAATAACAGATAGTGATAAAATTAGGATGATTTTACAAAACGAGAGCCTTGGAGATCGGCTACCTTCCATTTTGATGTACGATATGTTGGGTCTTTTGGATGGTCCTCCAGTTGGTCCATGTATTCAAATCTTCCGCCAATTATTCTTACAAAAATTGCCCACTGAATTGCAATTTCAACTCGCTAGCGTTGACCCAAACATTTCTCTGCATGAGCTCGCGGCTCATGCAGATCGTATCGTAAAGGCTAAACCCTTAATGGCTCCGACTCCACCACCTAACGCCTCATTTATCTCCTCCTTGTCGCTAGGTCCGGGTCAGCAACCCCTCGGTATTCCGCAAGCGCAAGGACACGTGAATGTAATCAGTTCTTCTCAGTCTCATGTTGCCGCTCTTGAAGCGCGTATTAATACTCTCGAAAATACTATTTACGATTTGGTGACAAGGATTCGAACCCTTGAATCACGTCCTACTCATTTTCAATCTTATTCTCGCCCTTATTACTCTCACTATGCTTCACCTCCTCCTCAACCTTTTCCTCTTCATTCTTCTCCTTCCTATCCTCATTACCCTCGCTCTCCCAACCAGCGCCGCCGTTCCTTTCACCGCTCTCCTACTCCGCATCGTCAACCTGTTGCTATACCTTATCACCCTCCTGGTCAAGCAGCTTCTCAGCCCCCTTCCACTCCTACCCACGATCAACAGGGTATTTGTTTGAACCACCAGAAGTGGGGTGCCCAGACTAGGAATTGTTTGAAACCTTGTACTTTTCCGTTAAACTCTCCTGCCATGTCTTGAAGTCGCAAGACATGGTGCCTTTTAGCGCTGTATCTTATTATGGTGATTACCCCTTTTTCAGATTTTTCTCTTTTTTTCAACTATGCCTCTTTCCTCTTCCACTTCGTCCATTCATTTTCCCCTCCGGCTCCGGCTTTCCCATCCCTTTTGCTCCGGCTCATCATCCTTCAACTCCGGTTGTTACTTCGTCTACAGTTCCGACTGCTGCTCCAATTTCGGCTCTGGCCGCCACTTCACTTTCGGCTCCGCTCGCCGACCTTCATTTTTAGCAATTAAGTCAAACATTTTATTGTCGTCGATATTACAGCTTGGACCAAAGGTCGAGAGCATGTCCGTTGTTGGGATCACGCTTCCGAGTTTCTGAACCCACGTTTTCAACTGACATGACCCCTTTTGCGTTCATTAACTCCGTTCGTCCACGCCTCCTACTTCCTACTCTCCTCTTTCAGGACTCCGTCCTCTAGAGGGGGGGGGGGGTCAATGTAGTCTTCCTTTTTTTTTACTTTTATTCAATAACTCTCTCTCTCTCTCTCTCTCTCTCTCCTCTCTCTCTCTCTCTCTCGTCTCTTCTCTCTCCAACACTCTCTCTCATAATCTCTCTCTCTCTCTCTCATATTATATTATTATTTATAGCTCTGTAAGCACTTACTCTCCCGCGCAATCGCCAGATGTCGCTTCACAGCTCGGTCTCCCTCCTTCTCCTTGTTTTGCATTTTGACAGAGGAGAGAGAGAGAGAGGAGAGATTTTTTTTTCAAACGCTTTTGTGATTTCTGCAAAATAGAATTTTGATTGTGAACATGGGCGTCGCCAGCTTCCAACCCAGGGGGGGCAGCTTAAAATTTTTAAAGCTTTTTCTATATATATATATATCCATATATATATATATATATATATATATATATTATATATATATATATATATAGATGCAAATGGCTAGATATATTGCTCGAAGATAGGTTTCTAATAAATCGTGGAGAGAAACAATTGTATGGAACACAATATAAATGCGACGACAACGGAAAAAATTCAAAGTGTTAAGCCAATAGAATATCAAATACAATTTTACGCAATGATGGAAAATTCACAATATAGACATTGCAAAATTGATATTTATTTAAAAAAGAAATTTCCTTGGGTTCAACGCAAATTTATCAACTACTTTTTGAATAAAATAATCATAATCGTCAACACAAATTTTGTGTGTACACTCATCATGCCAGTCCGTTTAACCTGTCGTCGTTCCATAGTACTTCGCAAGACAGCCTTGAACCCTTAGCAGTGTACTGGAAAGAGTGTTCTACTCTGTACTGGTGGTGGCCATAGGTTGGGCGAGTAGTATCATCAAAGACTTTTTCGTCGACGGAAAGAAAGGTTCAGTTCTCCTTTAAGACTTGGGGAGACAACAGATCTTTTTTAGTTTCTTCACTACTCAGTTTCTTGTCATTCCAAATTTTGTACCAAGTTCTAGTTCTTCTTCTATGCTTTCTAAGTGGTAAAAATAAAATGAAGCTGGTCTTTTCCTTTACTGCATCGCATTGTTACAGTAGCATGTGGAAAGGATTAGATATGTGCAATTGCATAAGCAAGTTATTTTCAGTAGAAAACCGTATTCCAAGAAGAAGTTGTAAAATCCAGATACGGAGTTATTAGGATCTTCTCCAGAACTCCGTGGGTTTGTTGCTGGATGGTTGCTGCGGTGCTGCTGCCTTCCAAAAAATCCGTGGTATATTCAGATCAAGCTGATCAAGTCCCAGTTGCTCGGCGATTTCATTAACTTCTTTTAACACTTCATCGATGATTTTTTTTCACCTTCCGATGGCTCCTTAACCATTTCCAAACAATATGACTTCGAATGTGCTACGAGTTTTGAACGTATCCAAGGTCTTAGATTGGAAAGCATTTACAACTGGCTCTAACATCGAAGAGTACTTCGCGATCAATATCATAGGCATGATGAATGACGACTTACATGCCCCTGAATGCTACTGAAAAGCGCTTTTTCTTGCGGCGGTATTTCCTTCAATGGAAAGGATTTCTAATGCTTGCTTCCATCATTCGTACAAAGTGCTCTTAAACACTCTGATGCACTTGTGTTGTTCAGGCCATCTGGTCTGGCATATAGGCTTTGGATGTTTGGCATTAATTTTTTCTCAAGACCGTGCTCGCGAAAAAACGTAATAATGTCCTTTATTGTTCCACAGTATTGCGGATTTCTGGTATGTGTTCAAATCATTTACTACTAATTTTTGTTTGTGTGAAGTGCAATGAAAGAACAATGCTTTTTATACTTTTTCCTCATATTGCTTGGACACCTTCTTCTTTGCCAGACATCGTAGAACAGCTATCGAAAACCACAAGCCCACCATTTTCTCATTATCCAGTTATTCGGTCGTGACAAAATCGTCAATGGTTTTCGCAACGGTTTTTGCGTCAAGCGCTTTCCAGTTCTACAAAGCGCAATAAATTCTCTTTTGACTTCAGTAGACAGGTGACGGTAAGTAGTTTAATTCATTGGAAAATTGTTTCCTTTCCAGAAATATCAGGGGTTTCATCTGCTAGTAAGACTATACGCATGCAAGCTTCTTTACCTTATTAACGATGCTTTCCTTTATAGTAGTACCACATTGAGAAAATGATTTTATTCTAAATCTGAACTGATTGTTATGTGGCATTTTTCTTCCCCCTTTTCAAAATGGTTTTTTCATCGACTTGATCTCGGCATCTATTCGTAAGTGGCACAAATTTTGCAACACTCCCTTCATCATGATGCTTACCGAAGCGGTAAATCGCGCGTAAACAAGAAATGTCACACATGAATTATTGAGATAATACTCTTTTTTTATTTTCTTATTGACACTCTCTTTTTCGTGCTGGTCATTATCTTGATGTCTAAACGCGGACGTCCTGTAGGAACAATCTTGCAGCTTCAACAGGCATTTTATACACTCTGTGTCTTGCTATGCTTTCAAACCGCATGAAACATCTTTTATTAGGGAAAGCTTATCTGTTTAAAGCACGCCGTAAGGACCCCTCTGAACAAGCTTTTATTTGGTGGAAGAAATAAATTACAAAACTTGCAAAATGCTGCCTTTAGGCACCATTGGAATATGTCAACCAAGGTGAATATGTCTTCAACCATTCATATTGAATTCCTCTTTAAGTGGGTTAGCTCTTTCAAAAAAATGTATGCTCTTAGTTTGGAAATCCAACACTCTTTCAGTAACTGTTTCTTTTTCCCAGTCGAAATCATAGATGAATGTCCAACGTATCTACCAATGTCATTTTCGTGACTGTCATCTACTGAAACGCTAGCTCCGAAATCTGGACCATATCTTGACTCGTCGAGGTGCTGGGCCTGGGGGTGGGTTCTTCATCATGCGAAATATGCGAAGTAGGAGGGGATTTCCTCTTGTGTAGTCTTAGTTGAATTATTGGTATCTTCTTCGTTTTCACCGCTACCATTTCCAATTTTATCCGAGTTTTTCCTTTTCAAATTTACTGCAAAAATCTATATATATACCAATATATATATATAATTACCTATAATATATATATATATAATATATATACTATATATATATATACTATATATATATATATATATATATATATATATATATACTAATATATATATATATAGTATATATATATATATATATATATATATATATATATATATATATATATATGATCTTCTCTCCCACATATGTTTATAGGAATATATTTTTTTTTGTTTTCAAAGATGTTAACAGAAAAATAAAAGTATAGCAAACTATGTTGAAAATCACTAATTTCTGTGTTTTAATAAAAATAGTTTTTTAAAATCAAGCTAACTTCATATGGACAATTAAGATCATGTGTTACAAAATTCTACTTTAAGAAAGTAAATACACCAAAACATTTTTTTTAAAATTTATCAATATTTTTTTTTTAAAAAGTTAAAACCGGTAAAAACCGGTTTTACCAACAAGGAATCTCATATATCTATGATTCTGATGTGAAATGAACTATAACTTTAACACCTGAGGGCGGTGTTGAATTAATAGAGTGGCGTCCCGGGAGTGATAATTTCAAATTCTACTTTGAACCTTTAAACACTTAATAAAGAATTGAGAATCTGACTGAACACAATATATATAATTATATATACATATCAACATTAAAAAAACATAGATAGAATAACAACACAGTTCTTATCTACAAATTAAAAAAGCACATAAAATGAGTGAGAAGACGGTATCGGCAAGAGAAATGTGAGAAAATGACTATTGCAACTAGCCTTCGCTATATACTCGTATATATATATATATATATATATAATATATATATATATATATTTATATATAATATATATATATTATATATATACTATATATCTATAATATATTAATATATATATATATATATATATATATATATATATATATATATATATATATATATCGTAAACGTCCTTAACGGAGGTCGGATAAAAAAAAAATCGCAGGTAGACTCTATAAGAGTAAACACTTCTAGGGGGGGGGCAGCTGCCCCCCTGCCCCTCCTGACGAACGCCCATGATTGTGAATGTAACATTTCTGATGTGTGTCAATCAACGC
>JABUQX010094966.1:0-7500 GCA_015478945.1 Trachelipus rathkii
TAAGCTGAAAAGCATTGTAGCAAAAATAATAATAAGACTGTATAAGAAAATTACATTATATATATATATATATATATATATATATATATATATATATAGGTATATAGATATAGAGAGAGTTACAGCACAATTTCTAAAAATTATCCTTACTTGAGCATTTGAGCAAAACAAACAAAAACGTGGCCCTGCCTTATAGACCTTGAATTTAAAACCCATTATCCGTCGAAAAGAATAAAAGTTAAAAATCTTTCAATAATAATAATAATAATAATAATAATAATAATAATAATAATAATAATAATAATCATAATAATAATAATAATAATACACACACACACACACACACACACACACACACACACACACACAAAAATAATAATAATAATAATGATGATAATGATAATATAATAAAATAATAATAAATAATAAGAAGAATAAGATGTACACAATAATAATAATAATACAATAATAATAATAATAATAATATTAAGATGATAATAATATTAATAATAATATGACACATAATAATAACATGAATGATGATTACAATAATAATAATACTAAATTATTATTATTATTATTATTAATATTATTATTATTATCATTATTACTATTATTATTAAATATATTGTTATTATGATAAATGCGTGAGTAAGTAAGAGAGATGGATTTCGAAGTAATAATGAAGTCGAGAAAGAGACGAAAGACTACGAGATGCTCTTAGTCGACCTTATTCCCAAAAATAAAACCCATTAGAATTTTTGGTCGAATGGGAAAGATATTTTTGGGTAATTTGGTCTAATGAAATAATATACAAGTATGTAGACCCGCTATATACACGGTGATGTCATTACATACTTTAAATATATGCTCATTTAAAATTAATTTTAATGATATATATAATACATATATACATATATACATATATATATATATAGAATATGATATATATATATATATATATATATATATATATATATATATATATATATATAAAAAGTATATATATATATATACATATATATATATAGATATATATAGTTATGGATCAAATACAACTAAATAACAGTAATACATATTGGGATTAAACTTCACAACTTCTATAAGCTAGCTCACTATCTATTGACAACCCTCTAACTATAATCCCAAAGTGGTTATCACTGGTCTCAACCAAACACTAATAATGGAGTTACTTTTTTCTAAATAGAATTTTTCATTATTTGAGTGAGTACTTAATATTTCATTTTTTCAGAAACACAAAATATCAATATAGAAAATACTACCTAAATAAATCGAACTCGTAATTTCTTAGCTTTCAGGAGAAAGAAATGAGTGTTATGGATAGAGAAAAGAGCGTGTGGTGGGAGTTTTTCTTGGAAGGAATCAAATGAATTTGCTAAATGTAAATTGTGCAATAAAACCAATTCTCGCAAAGGAAGAAGCACTACTTCAATAAAATCACCTATGATCGTTTCATGGAAAAGAATGTAGAGAATTTTCAGAAAAGAAAAATTATATCTGAGAAGAGAGAAAGAAAAAAAGAAAAGAAACAAAGAGACCTCTGCAAAAATGAAAGTTAAGGAAATGTAAACTTCAAACTCTAGAGGAATGCTTTCAAAAAATTAACCCTTAGAACAATGATAAATCAAGATAAAAATACTTGATTATCGAGCAGCAGAGATGATTATTATGCAGGATCTTCCCTTTAGCTGGCTTTATTCGATTCGTAACTCAAGCCACATTATATAAACGAACAGCCGTTATGAGAACATAGTATATAACAAGATTCACCATTCAGTCACGAAGAAGTTCAAAACATTGTTGCCCAATTGAAAGGAAATAAATTAAGATTTACTACTGATACCTAGTCCGATACAATAATATCCGGGAGGTATGCCTCCTCTTATCTCTTTACTATAATAAATTAATATGAATTTTGGGAAAATAAATAGATACATCTGTGCAACCCTGCATGAGAGACACAAGGGAGAGTATCTTTCTAAAAAGTTTGATGAAATTAACAACAATAATAATAATAAAGAGTTTTAATAAGGTTGGTAGGTGGCATCCTATATAGATAAATTTAGTGTATTTTTATTATAAAAAAGGTATTGCTTGTGAAAATAGTTTAGAGACGAGTACTTTTAAGTACAAAATAGTTTACAAACTGTGTAAAGTTAACTCAAACATGACAAACTCTTCATTTGATAAGGTAAAACATTATGATAATTATTCTCCAGTATTAATCAATTAAGGTGACTAAGACTTTTTATTTACATAAACAAAAAAATTAATACTATTTCTAACATTTTCTTCTTAAATATGTTAATTTACAGATTATTCAAAGATTATTCGAAGATTATTCAAAAGTTATTCAAAGATTATTTTAAAGAAAATTCACAATTCACAAATATAAAGTGAAGAGCGGAGAAAATATCATTACGTGGCATTGTACTTTTAACACAAACACTCAATAAGATTCAATACAGGATTTGCAACGCCTTTATTTAAAGGTTATTTTAAGCCATACAGCATAAAATTTAAATGATCTATTACTCATCTTTACATACACGTATCCTAAGCAACTCTCACTTTTTTAAACAGAGCTACCGGTCACAGTAATTATATATATATATATATATATATATATATATAGAGAGGAGAGAGATATATATATGCATATATATTATATTATATATATATGTTATAGTTATTGCTTATATATTATTATTAATAATAGTTAGTTATTTTTATATATATATATATATATATATGATATATACATATATATATATATATATATAATATATATATATATATATATATATATATATATATATTTAGAAGAGTATATATATATATATATATATATATATATATATATATATATATATATATATATATATATAT
Source organism: Trachelipus rathkii (assembly GCA_015478945.1). Lineage (NCBI taxonomy): Eukaryota > Metazoa > Arthropoda > Malacostraca > Isopoda > Trachelipodidae > Trachelipus > Trachelipus rathkii. The sequence continues at coordinate 2,911 of JABUQX010094966.1, forward strand.
ATATATATATATATATATATATATATATATATATATATATATATATATATATATATATTCCACAAGATCTGTGATCACTTTCAAGAAGTGTGAATTTAAAATCTGTCATGGTATAAAGACTAAAGATCCGAAAACCTCCTTCATACCATGAGAATCCATAATGTCGGAACAGCAACTTTGTTTCTCGGGCTGGAAAATATCTGTTTCCAGCCAACAAACAGCCATTCCGATAAAATCAAGATCGTTATTTCGTGGTCCTCCAGAATTACACAAAAATACTGAATTCATTCATACTTGGCGTCTATAAAATAACCATTCATTTGTACTATATAACATCACCTTCGCTTAATGATTTGTTATTTAATAAAAATCGAACTTGGATATATATAACTGATGTAACAATTCATTAGAAATTTCCAACATGCACCAAAAATACATGATATCTTTCTACCCAATAATTTTCATAGCACTTATGTTTGTAATCGCAGTACATTTCTATGTTTTGTGTTTTGTCTTGTTTGTGTCTGTGTCTTGTTTTTATACCTTACCTTCCTGCAAGACGGCACTCAAACTCATCATAAGTCACCCACGTCAGAATCATTAAGGCCAAACTTCCTACACCCAACAATAAACCTAATCCACAACCCATTAAGCGGAACTAAAGATATCGTCCCAAACTAATATCAAAACAGATCACCTACTGGCAAACCAATCACCCAGCAAAACATTCCGGCAGAATATGATCCAGTAAAAAGTAAATGTCTCTTTGTTAACTGTGGTAAAATCCCAGCACTCTCCGGTGCATCACTGACATAAATATATATATATATATAGCATATATATATATATATATATATGTTATATATAGCATATATGTATTATATATATATATATATATATATATATATATATATATATATATATATAATATATATATATATATATATATATATATATATAAATATATAGTATAGATAAAAATCAGATGCAGACTTCATGAGATTTTACGACATCCGTCGCAGACGGAATAGTTAAAGTGTATTTGATCACCTGACTGCGATATTAAAAGATACGCGACTAAACCTGCTACCAAGCAACAGGAATAGCGACTGCCTATATCAGTATCAGATACCAGCCGCGCAATTCCGCTCATGCACCGGAGTGCATCTGACCTGATATAGGTAATCCTGGTCTCACTGACAGTTATTTCCCGCCGCTTAAGGTGTATTCATCACTATCAGCTTTTATTAACGCACCACCGCCCGTGAGCCCGGACTAATCCAGGTAAGCGGAAGAATCACTCGAGGAGGCATTTTATCAAACATATTGAGTCATGGTTCACGCAGTATTAACATCAAGAGAGAGATAAGAAGAGTATATAAGAGAAGAGGAGAAAGAAAGAGATATAGTATAGTATATATATATAGATAGATAGAGTATATATAAGATATATATATATATATATATATATATATATATATATATATGATATATATATAAGATATATATATATATAGTATATATATATATTATATATATATATATATATATATATATATATATATATATATATATATCCTGATATAAAAATATGTATTTATATAAATATAAAATTATATATATATTTAGTATATAAATTATTTAACTGCTGGATTCTATATGCTGGTAATTTGAGGATAATTTTTTGTAAACTAAGTGTGCTTACTTTTTAAATGTAATTTCCTTCAATCTAAAATCATCACAAAACATCACCTGACGTGAAAGCATAATTAATCCTAATATATTTCTGGTCACAAATGTTATCCGAAAACTAAGAAGGAATAATGACTAAAAACACATTAAGATGGGCAAATTATCAGAATCCACTAGAGATACCAGAAGGGTGAAGAAAATGAACACGTTTATAATATTTAACACACAAATTCAATTATAAACATGTCCAGTCACATACAAACCCAATATTAAGTGTCAATAACTTTCTGCTCTAATATCAATCAAAGCCTCCATCAAGCTTTACAATTTTTTTACATATCTTACGTTTTGAACAAAATGGTGACAGAATCATGTTTTTTTTTTAAACAATGCAAAGTGAAATAAATAATAAATATAAAAAAATAAATTACGTTAAGTAAGGTTATGTTAGACTGCAATACATCAATTTTTTTTTATAGGTGTGAAGCTCTCTTATTACTATAGTTTAAATCTGACTCTACAAAATTTTATTTGAGTTTTATAAAAATGTATTCGAATCCATGCAATCGATATGTAATGTATATGGATGTGGAGGCAGAAAACAGATATGATCCAACTTTTCTTACAGTGTATAATTTGGGAGTAGGGCTTTATTGAAGGACTTAATTGCAAAATGTTAACAACACAAAACTTCCACCACCCACAATGGACATCGATTAACTTTGTTTCCTCCAGAACGATTGCACAATCATTTACGCCTAAAGCGCCTCGGACATGGATGGCCTAGCAAGCAGAGCAACGCCATTTGTTAACACTGCAACGCGGTGTCCAAAATCAATCCCATTGATGAGAGTAAAATTCCTGCAGAAACTTCTAAACCAGAGAAACCATTCATTTGCTTCATATAAACATACAAAACTGCATTAACATACGCCAGCGCACACACACACACAAACACACACACACACACACACACACACACACATAAAACAAACACCTACACACCTACACACACACATTCTTACCAAAGGAAACTTTTTCCAAATCATCTTAAGCGAAGAAAACGAGTGTAATTACAGTAAAATAAGGTAATTAGATGTAAATATCAAAACTTTTTCCAAAGTATATTTTACTAAACTATAATGCAATTTATTTGATATATATATATATATATATATATATATATTATATATATATATATATATATATATATATATATATATATATATATATATATATATATATATATATATATATATATATCAGCCTCCCGATTAACATCATGCATGTAACTAAAACTATAATAACAGCTACAGAAAAACAAATTGAACATATTAATTACTTATCTTTTATCCGAAATAAAATAAATAAATGCTAAAAATGTTTAAATTGTTAAAAAATGTTGGAAAATCTGTATGATGATGATCATTTTTGAGAAGAACGAAGGAGCTCTAGTTGAGGGAACAGCCTACTAAACTGGGTAACTGCTATATTGGTTATACGACGTATCCACTACGACAGTGTATAAGCTGCAAAATGACATATGAATAGATAAATGCAGGCTGATAGAACATGAAAAATCACGTATCAAAAATATTGTGAATTACTTTACAATTATTCTAGATGAATGAATTTTGTGAGCTTAGACTGGCTGAGACGTCCTTCTTATAATACAATACAAAATACAGTAGTCTTTCAAAACAATACAAATACAGAATTTTTCTTATAATAAAATACAAATACAGGAGTTCTTTCTTATAATACAATACAAATACAGTTCTGTCTTTAAATACAATATAAATACAGGAGTCCTTTCTTATAGTACAATACAAATACAGGAGTCCTTTCTTATAATACAATACAAATACAGGAGTTATTTCTTATACATACATAAATACAGTTCTTTCTTTAAATTACAATATAAATACAGGAGTCCTTTCTTATAATACAACACAAATACAGGAGTACTGAATTATAAACTAAAAAGTTCTTTCTTTAAATACAATACAAATAAGCAAATGAGATGCCCTGATCATCTTGATATTTTTACTCCAAGGGAGTAGTGGGTAATATAAATTTTGAACTTAAACAATTTTCTCTATTATTAAATTTTGTATATTTTACAAAGTAGTTTTTTAAAATACTTATCATTTTTGTGAATAATTGTATTATTTACTATAAGCTTTCGTCATTAAAAAGCCATATCCTTGAAATGTCCTACTTTGGAAATACATGAACGAAAACATGGGTTATTACAAAAGTGACAATTTTATTTTACTTTGGAAATGTCCTAAGGAAAAGTTAATGAAAATGTTTGGAAGATATTTAGTAACTTAGAGAAGTTGGGCAATAATAATAATAATAATAATAATAATAATAATAATAATAATAATAATAATAATAATAATAATAATAATAATAATAATAATAATAATAATAATAATAATAATAATAATAATTTATTGATTGAGTATTGCTTTATTCAGAAAATAAATAATATGCATTATTATTATTATATTCAAAATATATTTATAATATTTAGTTGAAATATATACAATACTAATGGTATATTTCTGAAAGAGGGGCTACTAACTGCAACACAATGTTGTGTCCTTTGAGCCCCCAAAATAATATAAATATGATTAAATTTAAGTATTTGGGTTTAAGGATTGAGCTTAATGTAATCCCAAAACCAATTTTAATTCAAATACATAATAATAATAATAATAATAATAATAATAATAATAATAATAATAATAATAATAATAATAATAATAATAATAATAATAATAATAATAATAATAATAATAATAATAACAATAATAATAATAATAATAATAATAATAATAATAATAATAATAATAATAATCATAATAATAATAATAATAATAATAATAA
>JABUQX010094966.1:10000-12500 GCA_015478945.1 Trachelipus rathkii
TATATATATATATATATATATATATATATATATATATATATATATATATATATATATTATTGTTATTATTATTATTATATATATATATATATATATTATTACATATTATTATATATATATATTTATTATATATATATATTATATTATTATTATTATATATATATATATATTATATTATTATATATATTATATTATTATTATTATTACATATATTATTATTATTTAATATATATATATATATATATATATATATATTATAATAGTATATATATATATTATTATTATATGTTGTTATATATATATATTACATATATTTATTATTATTTCATATATATATAACAAATGAAATGAAACAGAGTTATTCATGGGAACAAATAGAACCCTCCCTTTAGGGTTTTAAAGCTACTCTATTAGTATATATATATATATATATATTATTATTATTATATATTATTATTATATATATATATTATATATATTATATATTATTATTATTATATATTATTATTATTATTATTATTATTATTATTATTATATATTAAAGAATATATATATATTAATAGTTAGTTATTATTATTATTATATTATTATATATATATTACATATTATTATTATTAACGCTCTGAAAATCATAACTTAGGAAACTTATCTTACGATAATATATATATATATATATATATTATTAGTTATTATTATATATATTATTATTATTATTATTATTATTATTATTATATATATATATATACATATATTATATATATATTACATATATACATATTATTATTATTATTATACATATTATATATATATATATATATATATATATATATATATAATGCTTGAAACCGGTTTATTTCTAGGAAATCTTATCTTTAAGGATAAAGCGTATACAGCAACTAGAATTTTCCCCTTTTTTATTTATTTACTTAATCAGACGTTTCGGATAAAGGTCTGTCCAGCATCAGTGTATTAAAACCTAGCACATTCAAAATAAATATATAAAAACATTCGTGATAAATTAACAAAAGTTTTTGCACCTCCATATCGAATAAATTTGCTCATTAAAACAAAGCTGAGAATGAATACTGGTTGGTTGGTTTTTATTTAACATCAAATGAAACAGAACTATATAATGGAAAAATTAAATGACTAGAAAGAAATTGAAGAGTTAGTAAATCGAGGATCACTAGACTGCACCTATAAAGGTAGGATAATGCTGCTTCAGTTCCCTATGTTTATTGATGTGCAACCTGATGTCGTTGTTCTTTCACAAAGACAGAACATGTCGAGCAATGTTGTTGTTGTTATTGTTGCTGTTAATATTGTTGAATTAGGGTGTCTGAAATTTGATGATAGTTAACCTGGAAAATTTCTAGTTATACACCAGTTCCATATAAAGGGCTTTAATTAACGCACTTAATAGACTGGTACAATCGATCAGTACTGGTTGAGCGCTTAATATACTGATAAAATCGATCAGAACTTTTTGGGCGTCAGTTCATAGTAATCAGTTACTCTCATAGAAGCAGTAAAGAACCAGGAAAATCTTAATGGGAATATAACCATTGTAGTAGGAAAAACTAGCTCAGAAATGCATACAGTTCAAACCAAGCAATTTCACTAAAGATTCAGACATTTAGGATAACTAATGAAAATCATTTAAAAATAATTTTATAATTAAGCTTGTATGCAATAAAATATGAAATCAAATTCCGTTTGAAAATGCTTATCCTTATTTCTTACAAAATTCTACATATAACGTATAATGCCAAAGTTCTCCAATGTGTAAGGTCTTATTCATACCGCAGTAAGGACTGCATTCAGTTAGTTTTAAAGTTAAAGCCTTAAGATAATTTTTAAAATATGTATGAATTTGTTCACCTAATGTGAGTAAATTTTTATTCAATATGTTCAGTTCCAAGTTCACCAATTCAAAAATGGATCCTGAAACTGAAATTATAGTTAACAAAAAGCAAATTCACAAGTCGCACTAGGAATAGTAATCAAGATAGATGATATGCAATGCTATTCCATTAAAAAAAAAAATTGTTGAACATTTTCTTTCATGGTAAGTATAAGTAATTTTTTGTACATGTATATGTTGCATTAATAAAAATAGTACACTAGTTAAAAATCAGACTACAAAGTAAAATATGGGTGTCTTTAAGGCAAATTGGTAAATCAGGAATACAACAAGTCATAAGAAAGCTCGTTACCAGTAAAATAAATAAAAGATGTGATCAGTTGGTAAATTTGCTGAAAGATTGAGCTAATTTTATGAGAAAAATACAGATAAAAGATGGAATAAAGTCTCAAAGGAACATAAATTGAAACAAATTACATCTAAACCATGGTTGTCAAAGAAATTGACATATATATACTTCAGTGGCGTACCTGGAAGAATACACTTCATGTAGATATATAGAGATATATATTATATATATATATATATATATATATATATATATATATATATATATATATATATATATATATATAT
>JABUQX010094966.1:17500-34976 GCA_015478945.1 Trachelipus rathkii
ATTCAAATAGAATTGCCCCATTTGACCAATCAAAGATTATTTCAATGAATTAAAAAAATTTACATAAGTTAATGAGTTTAATCCTTGGTCTCTCAAAATGTATGAAAATTCTACCCCCTAATTCATTCAATTCAGTTCTGAAATCAAGCAAGTCATTATTGCATTGAAATTAAAAAAAAATAAATACCAATAAATTCATAAATAAATAATAAATAAATAATTCATAAATAAATAATAAATCCTTGGCTCTTAATAATGTATGAAAATTGTAAGTAAGAGCTTGTAGTTGCTGAGCAGGTTGAAAATGAAATATGAGGGAAAATATTTATATGATCTGTCAAAAAGTTTTAATTAAGGTAACAGCGTCGTAACCCTTGTCATTTTATCATGATATTTGTTCTCATATATATATATATATTAGTATACATATATATATATATATATTATATATATATATATATATATATATATATATATATATATATATATATATATATATATATATATATATATATATATATATATATATATATATATATATATATATTTATTTATATATATATATATATATATATATATATATATATATATATATATATATATATATAGTTATATAAATTTTCAATTTTTAATTTTTCAAAAAAAACTAAAAAACAAAATATATTATTATTTATCTCTCTTATTGTTAAGTTCAAGAATGAAAACCTAACATTTTTACTTTAAAACATTCTGTAGGATTTATTTATTATATATTGGCAGTTGCATTAAAAATCAAACGGTTAGAGAGAGAAAGCGTTTGAAATTTAAGTTTTAGAGCTCTGCTTAATAATTTTTTTTTTTTTTTTTTAATTTATATATATATCGGATGAAAGTTAATGAAATGATCCAAATTTCACTTTCCAAAATATCGCTAACTTTTCTTAGCACATTTTTCAGTGGTACCATGTAACCATGTGATAATTGTTTACATTTTAAAACATAACTAATACTATAATTATCCAGAAAAATATGCATTATGTAACTATTCAAACAAAATATATAAAATAATGAATTTTTAAGGCGTTTGTAAGGTTGTATCTTTTAAAGCAATCGAGTCACCAAAATAAATATTTTATATACTTATGATATTTTCAGACTTTTTAATGTATGTAAATTCTATATTTATATTTGCTCGACAGAGATACCGAGCCTAAAAACGACAATTTTTCAGTCATTTTTAAACACTAGAAAAAAAGAGTACAAAATTTACACATTTTTTTAATTAAAACCCATTATTATAGGTGTAACTTCCAACAAAATTTCAAACTTTTAAATAAAATAAATTCCACATTTAAAAAAAAAAAAAAGAAAAAAAATATATCCCAAAAATGACATTTTCAGCAATTTTTATTCAAAATTTTAGCATAAAAATTTATGTTGAAGGAATATTTTAGAAGCAAAGCTTAATTACCAAACTTGTACCTTACAATGTTCTTAATATCACAATATTTGAAAATTTGTCTTAGGAATTAACAGAGCGGGAGTTTTGAAGTTAGTTAACACATATATATATTTAAAGCGACCAACCCAATGTAACAAATGGCCAACCAGTTGAAACCAGTGTGAATAAAAAAAAAACAAATCATAGTTTTGAAATGTCAATATATAATTAACAGTATTTAAAATATAAAATGTTTTAAAAACTGGCTAGGGAACTATCACTTCATATGGACTGACCCTTAAGTGAAAACTGAACCAATTAGTTTTGCTTTGCGAGCCAGATAAATACTGGACGATACAAAACAGAAACTTTGACTAAAAAGAACTTTACAAGTCATGAGTTTAGAAAAAAAAATTAGAATAAAATGCAAAGGACAAATAAGAATGAATGAAGAGGAAAATACAGGCACCTGCTCAGAAAAATTTCTAAGAAAATACTGTAAAAAAATCAATAGAAAGATATGGAAATACATCAAAATCTGCAATATGTAGAAAGAATGTCACTTTAATTTATACTAAAACAATATTTATACATGGAGGGTGAAAAAATGTAATGAAGGAAATAGATTAAAGAAAAGAATGGTGAACTTTGTCGGAAAGAATTCTTGCTAACGAGGATCAAGTCACAAAAACATTGTCAGGTAAAGAGGCATTGAATAAAAAAACAGAACAAAAGATATTAATCAAATCTACTATACAGGATTGGCGACTAAATATTTTCCCAATAAATAACACCAAAAACGGAGGATAATTTCAAAGATGATAATAATGTAACACTTGCAGAAATTCCTTGGAGTAATGGGTTACGTTATAAAAACATAAATATTATTGAAAGATTGGATGAAAAATGGTCAAAAATTGTATATCATGTTGATTAATTAGTAGAGGAAATTGTCTGATAATAGGGGTGGACTTTCAAATAATATAATATAATATAATATAATATAATATAATATAATATAATCAGTATAATATAATATAATATAATATAATATAATATAATATAATAATATAATATAATCTTAATCCAATTTTAGTTACTTTAAACATATTTCCAACTTTTTAAGACTTTAAACGTTTCCAATTTTTGCGACTTTAAATGGCAAGCAGAAAATGAGAAGAAGAAAAGGAAAATTCGGAATTAATAAGTACAGAAGTGAAAACTAATGGAAATGAATGGTAAAAATAAGGAAGGAATGAAGAAGAGAGATACAGTAGGGTTGAAATGCCAAAGAATGAAGTCTCTGCATAAGCATGAGAAGTTGAAAGGAGGGATAGAACCAACCCAGGTCATTGGAACTGTGATGGAAAACAGACAAACAAAACTAGGGATAAGTTATAAAATATTAAGAGTGTCCATATAAACAGATACTAAGGATAAGATATATTGGAAATGAAAAGAAACTGTGGAAGGAGGAAAAAACCGAAAGAAAACCGATTCACGGGAAACAAAATAAAATATGAAAACAAATAAAATAGTTTGAGAAAAATGATTGAAAATAATAATAATGAGTTTTAATTGTTAAATTACAAAAATATCCAATGTATTTATATTTACAGGAAAGGGAGTAACAACATATTTCAAGAAGAATTTCTGCTTGTTTCACACATAGTGATAAGTGTTATTTTAAATTTTATTAGTAGTATTTTAATCTTTACTTATCTTCTTTAATAAGAGGATTTTAATATTACGTTAACATTATAAGTTTATGATGCTGTCGTGACCTTTGTTATAATACCATAGTAGTAATTTTATCGTTTAGTTTGTACCAAAAAGGGATCCTCATTTGTTATATTCTCACGTATAAAATGAAACGAGAGGTACAAGTATTAAATATTGCGTTTGTATAATTTATATTATATTAATCTTAGACCTTGCAAGTCCCATTCAACATCTAAACCTCTTCAGCACTTTTCTTCAGGTAAGTTATTGTTGCTTCGTATCTGAGAATTTAATCAAACTGGAAGTAGAGAGCATAGTTACGAGGCAAAAAGTGAAGAAGATGCCTGACACAGACCAAAAAAAAACTGAAGGAGGTAGAAGAGATACTAGAACAGAATGAACAAGGTTTTTTTGGAGAAGAAAAAGGGAGAGTTTCGAAGGGTGGAATGAAAAAGTAAGCACATTAAAGTTACTCATAGAAAAAGAATATGTCAGATACTCAGGATTGTAGATTAAATTAAGACTAAGAGGAAAAGCTTTTGAAACCATTAAGGAAATAAAATATGAAGATCATAAAAAAAAGGGAGGGGAGGGGCGATAATAGAAAATTGGGATTAAGATAACGTTAAAGACAAGGTCAAGGACCAATTCAATAAGATGAGAGCATTTTTCAATATTACAAAAAGAAGCAGGAGGAAGATATACGGAAATTCGCTGAAAGGTTTGGAAGAATGTATAAAGAATGCGAAACAGCTGGAGGAGAGACTATGACAGAAGATATGAGAGGATATCTTCTAGAGAGAACGGGCATAGATGAAGATAAGAAACAATTGGTTTTAGCCAGTTGTGAAAAGAGGCAATTTCTTTGAAGTAATAAAACGCGATGTAATAAGAATATTTTCTAAGGAAGTAACAACCATCGAAGAAAGAAAGGAAACTGAAAGGGAATGGTGGAATAGACCAGGTGTGTAAACGAGGTGTGTAATATGCGGATCGGAATATCATTATGCACAAGCATGCCCAAAGAAATGGAACAATAAAGGAAGAAACTTTACAGTATTTAGAGAAGGTGAAATCAAAAAAGAAAGTAAGAATAATGAAGAAGTTATAGCAGAGAAATTAAAATGTAGAAAAGAGGAAGATGAAGTATATGGAGTATGAAGAAATTCTAGACACAGTAATAATGAAGACTTTATGTGGAGAGAGATGACTAGGCTGGATAATGATGGAGTTAAGTAGCAGAAATAAAGCAGCTGAATAAAATTTGGAGTAAAAAGTATGGAAGTTGTATTGACAGTAAATAGAAACCATTAAATGTATAGATCTACCATGCCCAATAGAAAGTTATAAATTTTTAATTAAAACTGAAGTAATTAGAGGAGATATACCATGGTTGATAGGTAGAGAAAGGATGAAAATGAGTGTTGATATGAGAAACAAAGTTATTTTTGGAGTGTTTCAAGATCTAGAAATAAAATGTAGACAAGGCGAACAAACAACAAAAACATATTAAGATAAAGCTCATGAAAGGGATCAAAAAGGAAAATGTTTAGTTCAGAAGGTTTGAGGAAAAACTGATAAATAAATCTGAGTGGGAAGAATAGAAACTATGAAACTCCATCTTCCACCTGGACATGGGCATGGGAGGCAGAAATTACAATTTATGAAGGATGCCTATAAAGATGAAATGTATCGAATGAATAGCATGAAAGTGAAGAAAGAATTAAAGAGATTTGCGAAGGTTGTGAAGTCTGTATTTAGGTACAAGAAGAATCCACCAAAACCTGTTGTGGGTTTCTCTGGCAACAGTCTTCAATGAAATGATAGCCATATATTTTTCAGGAGAATTGAAGGAAGGGGAAATTTCTGATAATGAAAATATACATCACTACTGTCAAGGTGCTTGGAGAAATATAAAAAGCTGAAGAGATCGCCGAGAAAATATTGGAATATGGATAAGTATTTTCGGAGCACGGGGGATGTTATTGTCTGACAACGTATTGGAATTTCAAAACGAGGAGGTAAAGGTTTTGGCTGAGTGATTTAATATAAGCCTGTTGAGAACTCCAGCTGCGAGTTGTCTATAAACTTATCATTGGTCGATTTGTTTTGTCTTTAATTAAAGTGTTGCACGAGCATTGCAGAGGAAAGAATTACAAAAGAAGTATGTTTAAATTGGTCATTAGCTGCCAAAAAACAGTTTAATGATGAAAGGTGGATTTTCTCCAAACCAAATATTATTTGGAAGGGATATAGGTATTCCAAACGTGATAAACGATGACAGACCATCAAGTTTAGAAAAAGGAAATGAAGAAAGGATGTTAAAAGAGAATTTGATAACCATGCATAAGGCTAAAGAGACTATTACAAAACAAGAGGCCAGCGAAAAAATGAGAAGGGCCTTAATAGGAAATGTGAGAGATCATAAAGTGGGGAGGAAGCAGTAATTGGAGAAGAAGTTTATTATAAAAAGGGAGAATGAGAAAGAATGGATAGGTCCAGCAAAAATCATTGGAATAGACGGCAAAACTGTAGTGGTGAAGCAAGAAGGCTCCTTAGAGAAGTAAACAGAATACATATTACGAGAATTTAAGAAGAAAACCGGAACAGAAGAAAAATGAGAAAAAGAAAAAGATATGAAGTAATCATCGCAACTAGTTATAAAATATAATTTCCTTGAATACCCCCTAGAAACCATTACAAATATGAGGGGTTCTAAGATTATTTTTTTGGCTTTACAAGCTTGAAAACTGGGCAGCTGAGGCTGTCCACATATGAGACTACATAACAGAGAAATGTCATGGTAAAGCAGGAATGTGTTTTGAGGAGATTTTTGGAAGTAGAGTTTTTTTTTAAAGTTAAAATTTAGGCGACTACTGAGGAAATTGATCCAGATCAGCAGAATAAACGGAAAGCCAAGTCTGAGAGACATCTTCCTAGATGTAAAAGAGGTTGAAGATATTAAAGGATTGAAAAGAATAGAGTGTAAGAGTCGTCGAAATAGAAAAAAAGTACGCTAAGATGAGTAGCTGAGGTCGTTAATGAAACGTATGAAAAGGATGGTACAGATGACTGAACCTTGAAGATCATCACTAGTAACATGGAATGAAGTTGTTCCATCAACAAGAGACCATACGAAAAGATTTGAACGGCATGAATAAGCAAAGTGAGAGATAAAATTCAATGGAAGAGAGCTTAGAGAACAGTTACGTATGGACCTTGTCAAAAGCCTTGGATAAATCAAGTTCCATTCATTACAATCATAGACATCAGATTCTCGTGCATGCAACGGACTAGATTTTTCATCTGAAGTATTAGCGATAATTCTATCACAACAAATAAGAGAATGAAAGGTTGATTTGTAAAGGTTTTTAAAAGTTGTTTTAGGCAAACGATAAGAAATTTTTGAAAGTAGGAGAACCAAGGAGGCAAGCAAAATCCCCGATTAGCTTCATTAAAGGAAGAATTAAAATTAAGAGCTATAAAATTATGGTCAGAGTTACCAACAGATGCGCTGATGTTTTTATAGCTGAAGGGTAGCATAAGTCAAGAGTGTTCAAGAATTGGTTAAGACGGTCGGGAATATGCGAAGGTTTTCTAGTCAACTGATCCATCTACTTGTTCTTCCTCATTTCTTTAAGTTGACAGTAATTTCAACACTCGGTATTGTGTACATTGAAATTCTTAAATAGAGAGGACATGGGCAGTCTCGCAAGAACTAGTGAGTTCTTAAAAAGAATCAATAAAATTTGTTCTACTGGGGAAAATAGCAGAAATATCAATATTATATATATATATATATATATATATATATATATTATATATATATATATAATATATATATATATATATATATATATTATATATATATATATATATATATATATTATATATATATATCTATATATATATATATATATATATATATATATATCTTATATTTAAATAGAATATATATATAAAAATTAATTTTTTGATACTATAGTATATTTAATTGGGCATTACACTTAGGTAATTTAAAATGTTTCCATTACTGGAGACTTTTGAGCCATGTTTGGCAATTTAGGCAGCGAGCAGGGCCTCGTGTTTGAAAATAGAGACAAGGGTTAACATTCTTTTAAAATACAATGTAAATCACAGTTTGTGCAGGTTTGATTTAATTCATCGAAATAGATAAAAACACCATCACCTTCCAGAGAAGATTGATAAGTATATTAACTTAAATACTATCGTTTTTAGGCATTTAGTCAGTCCATCTGTTTTAATCTTTAGAGTGGGAAGAATACAAATTATGTCCTAATTAAGGAAAGATCCTTGAGTTTTCGTATTATTTATAGATTAAATTTGAGCAGGCTTTGTTGGTTCATATATTTCATAGACTTTAGTAAGCTGGGAAAATTTGTTAGGTCTTTACCATCTTCTTGTTATATTTGACTAACTTAGGTTATATCCTGACCCTTTATAGTCTTATGCCATATTGACGCAGAGTTTGGGTTAATTCTACTCTTGGGTTTTGAATGGCAAGGCTTGGCCTGATGCTTTTTATAAATTACCTTATAAATTAAACTTGGCCTTATAGAAAAAAGAACATCATCTAAGTAAAATTCTTGGAAAAACTCAATTAAGCTATAATTATTATATTTACTTAAAGTTTGTACCAGTTTGTTCCGTAACACAATGTAACAAAAAGAGAACATTTTTTGTCTTTGCTTTGAAAGCATTATTTCCTAATTGCTTCTGTGTAGAGAGCAAAATAAAATAAAAAAATAATAATATTCCCTTCAAACTTTGATTTTGTTACCTTAACATCGCTGTTTTCAAACTGAGCTATTTGCATTTCAGAGAAAATTAATATTTTTTAAAAACACACATTTTTATCTCTTGCACGTTCTGGAAACTTAGATGGCGAAATAAATACAGAGAACGTAAGCTCAAGTATTAATATAGTTAGTTGATTAGTTCATCAGTCTTCTAGTAGCTGTTCAAGTTGAGATACGTTTTCTTTGATAGGTGCATTCAGCACGGATGGCATCAAAAGGTTTGGCAATGTCAGGCAAGACGAATTTTGTTGTATGACGGCTGAATTTTTTTGAAGAATAACGAGCAAAAAGTATCCCTGTGAGCATTTGACTAAATGTGCGAGCCTATATATAGGCATATTTTTGGGTCATGCCTGTTGGGGACAAGACAAGCAATGGGCATCTCATTTCACCTGCGAATTTTGCAAAATAACTCTAGAAGGTAATATATATAATTTACTAATAGTATATATATATATATATATTATTATATATATTATAATATTATATATATATATAATATATATATATATATATATATATATATATTATATATATATATATATATATATATATATTATATATATATATATATATATATATATATATATATATTATATATATGATATATATATATATATAAGTGATATATATTATATATATATATTATATATAGTATATATTGTATAGTATATGTAATATAATATATATATATATTATATATATATATATATATATTATATATATATATATTCCTGTGGCTCAAAACGGTAGAGCGACAGAGTCGCATGGCAAGGTCGTGGGTTCGAATCCTAGTTCGGATCTAGGTAGAAATTACCTAGAGAAGTTCCCTCCTTGAATAGGGCTATGCCGTGAGGTGAACTTTTAACTAAAAATATATTATATATATTAATATTAGTATATATATATATATATATATATAGTAGTATATATATCTATTTATTTATATAATATATATTATATATATATATATATATATATATATATATATATATATATATATATTATATATATATATATAATATATATTATATATATATATATGTTTTGCTTGCTCTGAACTTGATAGCTATGGAATCTTTAAGTGAAAAGTTTGAATTTATGTAATATATTTTTAAAAACAATGAGTGAAATTATTTAAAATTTCTATATTTTTTTCTTCGCAGGTTGGCACAAGGAGAAAATAGAGCCGTGAAATTCGCAATCCCACGAATTTGATGAGAGAGTCAACTGACCAGTCCAGCAAATGCTTCTTCTGTTTGGTAGACCCCCCAAGGCGTCGAGCTGGCAAAATTGGGCCTGCTATTATATATCCAGACCTTCTTCCGCTATCCATTGCCCAAGTGCCAGCACTCTCCTGAGATCCTGTACCCGTTCCTCTAAAGGGAAGACAGCTATCTTCAGAAGAAATCAGCAAATCAGAAGATCGATGAGGTCGTTGATTCTGAATATAGTATAGCTGAGGAGAGAAACCTATATTTTCCCCCCCCAAAAACTAAAGATTTGATCAAAAGAGTCCTGGTCTCACACAAGTCCAATGCCACGGAGGATTTTGACGTCGATAACTAAACAATGGAACCATTACATGAAAGTGTAAAAGTCGCATGAAATAAAATGTCTTATTGGTAGCTATTCTAAACATTTATTACTCGCGCATAAGATATTGGAGATATTAGGCATATAATAGACGACTTAAACATATATCTGTAACACGTGTATATATAGCAACCAAGTAATATTGGAATATAGTCTATGAATAACACATTATATTAAATGTAATTCCTTAGAGCAGAGATAATGAGCGCCTCTCTCTAATATGTTATATGCTGATATTATAGCAGCGAATGACGCGTTCACGCAATTCACCGCCTGTGAGCTCATTGCGCTGCCAGTTGCTAGTGGGTAACGCTGATATCTTCACGCATATACATGTCTCAGGTTGTGCTAGTCACTTTTCGGTGGCAGCCCAAGAGGAACACACAGCAGCTTCGCAGATACTCAGATCAGACGGTAGCGTTGAAGATGAAAGGAAAGAAACAGCAATGGAGGGGGATAATCGAATAGGTAGACCCTTCACATAGTGCTCGGTGTGACACGCAATAGGAGTGACGTGATATTGACACCGACTATTTCCAATGCTCTATTAGGCACGCAGGCTCGGAACTAAGTTACGTCTTTATATTCTTATATTCTGGTAATCTAATGAGCAGGGTCCATTTCTCGTATAGAAGCAATCTCTAAAACATAGGTGGATTTGGCACACAAGAGCTATCTGAGAGTTACAGTGTGAATTTAACGGTGTTAAGGGATTATCAATGTTTGAGTATGTGGGATGCCTACAATAAGTATAGGAGCTCGTCCAGGAAAATATTTTTCCTTATCCACTATTATATATTTGAAGAATCTTATATTACGCAGAACGTCTGTAAATCCAGGTGATATGTCCTACCACATAGAGAGCTTATTGATAAAAGCTGAGTCTTTATGACATCATCTAATCCTTCTTGTCTATGTGTTTTCAAATAGAAGAGACTTAGTTCTGTTTATATAAGCGACTAATAGCCGGTGTCTTTCGTCGACCACAAATAAAAAAGAATCATAAGAGTGCAAGGAATTTCCGAAGAAGCTGACTACGAAAGAAAAGCAGGCTTGGAACAGTTTATCGCAGTAGTTCTGGCTTCCCCTTGTGAATCCACAAGGATGTTAAGAGAGGAGATTGGTGAGGTGAGACGGACTTAGTCAGGAACTACGCGAGAAAAATGGTCGCAGAGTGGAATGTATCGATTGGATAGATAAGATATCCGGAGTCCATATTCTTGTGCGCAATCTTGCTAAATTTAAGCGAGAACAGGGGCGGTACGCAGAGGAAGCATGGCGAGCGATTTCAACAGGATATTCTGGACTTTGAACGCCTTTCTACCAAGGATCATATAACGAAACATGATTGGAGACCATATTTGGGTGTCGATTCGTGAAAGCAACTTACCGTTTAATTGTAAATCCAGAAAACTTGTCAATTCTAAATATTTTGAGTTCTCTTTGTATAAACTAAGAAATAAAATAATGGTACTTTTTTGAGATTATGTCTTTTTTCTACTTTGTGCAACCGAGAATGATTATGTTCACCTTTTTAATATCGGAATTGGTAAATTTGTGAAATACTATTATCCTGGTCACAAATTCAAAGTTTGGAGGAAATATTAGCCATATTTTATATACCTTTGTATTAAAAAAATAGGAAATTACAGTTTCTGCCCCCAGAGGGCAAAAAATGTTACATATGTAATTAGTTTCTTCTTATTTTTCACTAGTATTGATTTGTATGTTTATCTGTTTATATTTAGAAGTGAATTTCCCCTTTTATTTAGAGGGATTCTAAAACTTAAAACTCCCAATAACTTTCCAAGAAATTTTACAAGATAAGAGGACGTTTACTTGTCATTATCTTGATTAGCCTATGGTATTTGAATTTATTTTATTTTCTCACCTTGTATCTTATTTGGGTTTCCTTGATACCTGGGAGTTTATTGCTTAAAATTAAAATTACTTAGTCATTATTGTTTACATTTATCGCTATGGTAGAAATGGAAGAAGGCCAATCTCTGAATCGTATTCTAGTTATTGAAGAAGAAGATTTGAAAAGGTATATGGAAGTAATACTATCTAAAGTAAAAACTAGCGTTAGTTCCTCCATTACTAAAGACATATTTTTCGAGTTAAACAATTTTAAATCTTTAGAAAAAGAAGGATAAAATTATCTTCTAATATAGCAAAGTTTAAAACATTAATTGAATTTTACATAGGCGAGCGTATTACTGCTTTTGATTATAATATAGAATTGGAGGAACGGATTGCCATTATATCTGATAATTTAGCTCCTTCTATTGCTGGCGAGGACTCTGTTCATTTTTCTTCTAACTCTCGAGAAGGGCTAATTATAATTCATCAGATAGGACTATATATAAATTACGCCTCAATCCAGATAGGGAAGTTTGAGGGTGACGAAGTAGATAAGTTGGCATTTTCCCGCTTTTTTATCTAAATTTAAAGCTGCTAAAGACTGCAATTCAGTCTATACTAATGAAGAGAAGCTTAACCATTTGAGTAATCTGGGAAATGTACGGTATGAAATGGTGAAGCATCTTAACCAGAGAGGTCCAATTATGCTGTCGCTTTAGATATTTTGAAAAAGGAAAATCTCAATAAAGAGTATATATATGGTAGAAAAAATAATTATTAGGCTACTGGAGATCTCCCCTCCCCCTGCAAATAATGTTAGGCTATTGGAGATCCCCCCTTTCCCTGAAAATAATGTTAGGCTATTGGAGATCTCCCCTCCGAAAATAATTTAACCGATTTGAAATCGCTTCTTAATGAGGTAAAAGCTTAGGTCACATGGGTACGATTTCCTTACGCCTGATACTTCAGGTTTCAAAATGATCAGTTCAATCATAATTTATAAATTGCCCCCCAAATTTAAGAATTCGTTAATTGATAAAGCGCTTACCAGCTACCCAAATATTCTAGACGTGTTTCAAAATGCTTCAACCTTGTTTAAACGCTTGGAGCTGACGCCAAGATCCTAGCCTCAGCCTAAGCATGACAGTAATAACTCTAGGAATATTAAATTTGGTAGACATAAGAATAACTATCATAATAGTAATAACCTTAGTAATGATTATGGTTATAAATACAGTAAATTTAAGAATAATAGATGTTGATGGTGGTCAAAGAAAGGGCCAATGACAATTCCTCCAGACCCAATTATTCTAAAGCTACCCTTAAGAAATTTAAAACTTTCCAAAGATCAGCCAAATCTGTTATTCCTTTTAGAAGAAATGCATCTAATTCAGCCTTCCTGTGTAAGTTTTCTATCAGAGCAGTTTATAGCATGAATAAATGTCAGGCCTACCCGTAATTGAATCTGGGCTAGAATCCTGTGACCAGTTACATATTTGTAGATTCTGCTCGTTTCAAGCATACTAATCGCCCTGTCAATCTTTTATTTATCTGGGAAGGTGAGGTATGCGGATAGGGAGCTAGGTCTACGTCGTCTGAACATGTAAGTTCGATAGGTAGTAAGGTCTCTAGAAAAGTCTTGACGTCAGGAAGTATATTGCTCCGTAACAGAGATTCAGTTGTGGGGAGTAATCCCGAAAATAGTGTAATTTGTGGTGAATTATCATGAAAGACCTTTCGAGAAGGGAATCCTTTAGCTTCCAGTAGTGTACTAGAGGTGGAGAGATGAAGATTACAACACCTGAACACGGTTGGTGAGGTCGAGCAAGAAGTTGGCAAAGAGCTCACCAAACCTTCCCTCTCCAGAGGTGCTGGGGGTTTGATTTTCTTAGTATGGTGGAGCTGAACGGTCGACCACCAGGTCTTTTCGGCGGTTGTGACCACAGAAGTTTCCAGGACGAAGAGAGGTTCCCCATCTTCGTCACTCGAAGAGTCGTGATCCAAGTGGTCGGTAAGGAGGTGGAAATCTCGAAGGAACGAGCAGGAAGGAATGTCAATAGAGACAGTAAGAAAGGAAACAGAGCCGCTGGAGTAGTCTTGCTTCGACGGTGAGAGAGCAGAAGGGGTGGAACAAAGAGTGTGGAATGTTTCCCAAGGTATATAACGTTGCGACAGCTGTCACAACCCTCAGTGAAAGGCGGCGAGGGCGTTTTGGGATAGCCCCTTTTGTGGAAGTGGTCGGGCTAGTTTTTTTGTAGAAAATCTTCAGCTATATACAACAGGGAATAGTCTTCGCGTTTATTATAGTTACGGGAGGGTCAATGCAAGCAGAGGTCGTATGAATGAAACTTTTGTTGGGAGAAGCAGAGGTGAAACTCTTGCGTGGGTTACCATCGGGCGTTGGAGTGGATGTGCGGGAAATTTCTGCAGTTGTCTAAATAATAGTATCTGGGAGAGAACCTCGTTGTGTCTGATGAAGTAAGATGGTATGATTGGTATCCCATTCAAGACTTGTAGTCGAGTCAAATAAACTCCTCCCTCTAATTCAATGGGTGTGGGGTCCCGGTTGGAGACAGAACAGCTATGGTCATGCGGAGGAGAAAGATCGATGGTAATGTAGGGGAGTGTGTTGGGTAGGTGATAAGCAGCTAAAAGAGGGCTGAAACACCTGCTGAGTGGGTATAGAGATGACCAAATGGCCTACAGAAAATGGAGGGGTTTGCTCTAAAGGAGGCAGGGAGGGTCTAAGAGTTCCAGAAGGGAATGCTGCGTAAATTCGAGGAAGATTTCGTCGTTCGTTCTGAACTCAAGCCTGTCTTCTACTAAGTTTCTTTGTGGCAAATAATTCATGCGATTCTTGTTCAAACTCGTAAGCTGGACATCCGTTGAAGCGGTAGTATGGTTTCACATGCTGTTTGCACGGAATGGCTTTTTAGCACAACAGGTGGAGGTCATTTCCGCAACGTGCACATATAATATCATGTGGGCTGCGATATTTTCTGGAGTGATCAAACATTTGGCATTTGAACCACCAGAGAGGGCGAGAAATATAGTGATGGGACTTGATCTTCACCTTCGAGGGTGGGAAGGAATGTTGAACGTTAGAAGGAGCCTTGGATCAGTCGAATCTGGCGCATGTCCTTATCTGGGGAAAGCAGTACAAGTCAAACAGGGAATTTTGTCTTCGTAGGTGGAGCTGATGTTCATGCAGTCTCATTTTCCCATTGGCTACATAGATAGTGTTCCAAAGGTCATCCTGACAGAGGCAATAGGAACATCCTGTAGGGATCGCAGAACGAATAAAACGGAGTTTTGCTACTTCAGCCATGGGGAAGTCACTCCTCATAATAGCGACGGAGTAGATCTCGGTGCGCAGAACTCTCCCTAGGTTGTAGATCAATGTAAGAATGCTTTATTTGGTTGAAGGTTTTGAGATTGTTGAGTGAAATAAGAAGTACAGGAGGAATTCAATATTATGTGGAATGGCTGGCTACCATCAAAAAGTACAAAACTGGTAGCAAAATATTTTCGTGTTACGACGGTTTGTCACTTTACGCTGCACCGTTTGGACATCAGGACTGTAATTTCTAAGCATCATGGAGCGGGAGGAAATAGGAAATGGCGCAGGATCGTCAAGTGGAGGGGGAGAGAGTATCAGGGTCAGATTCGTAAGCAAATAAAAGATGAAGGAGCATTAATCCTAGCCATGTCAATATAAAAAATAAAGTAGCGGGGTTCCGAGGCAAATTATAATCATCCATATTTATATCAAGAAAAAGGATTTCACCTGATAGCGTCGATCCCATAAGGTTTATGCATAGGTCTCTTATAATAGGTCTTCCAGAGATATCAGAGAAAGGAACCAAACCTTTAAGAAAGGTCGTGTGCACTGAATCACAAACCTGAGTGTTGCAGCTCACACCCCATCATCACAGGTGACTCAGGGTGCACCAACCAGAAAGAAAGGATGCAGATGCATGCACCTAGTCCTATGAGATAACCGAAAAAAGTACACACACGATATTTGGCAATAATAAGGATAAAAGTTGAGGTGTAAAACAACAGACGTAAAAATAGCATATTTCAAAGGTAAATTCATAGAGGGAAAAGTGTATTTAAAACCACCTAAAGAAGTTGAATAGAAAGTCTCTTGAAAACCAAATAGAACTGTGTACAGTTTGACGGATAACACTAGGTCTTGGTGTGAAGTGTGATACAATAGCTTGAGTAAGATAAAAATTAAGGAGTAAGAAAAATAACAATTATCCAACTGTCTTACAAGGAAAAAATAATGGAGAATTGAATGTGGTATAATTGGTTTGTAGGTTGATGATAATGCTTTGGTTGTTGAAATGAACGTTTAATAGAAAAAGTATTAGAAAAGATGAAAGGAAAATTGCAAATAAGAAAAGAAGAAATAAAGAAATTTAAAAATATAGAGTAAATGTAGCTAAAGAAATGGAAATGATATGTTAAGACCAATTAAAGTATATAGAGAGAAAAGGGATTCCCGAAGAAAAAAGATTTTGGGAACATTCAGAGCTCAATAAAGGTGAGGTAAGAGAGTACAGATCGTTAGACAGACATATTAATTGGGCGGTTCAAATTTTCAGCATACTAGACCATACTTGGCATTTATGGAAAGTAGTTTGAGTAGGTTATTTAAGAAAGAACAACAGATGATATGAAGAAGTTTATAAAAATTATAAATTTAAAATAAAGATTTTAAATTTAAAATGAGAATGTGTTTGTTGATACATCCTTTGGCAATTTGGAAGAATAAACCTCGCAAATAGGATACATTTTCAGTTAAGTTAATGGAAAGGGAGAAAAATATCCACTATTTTGGAAATCAACAATAGTAAAAAGGATGGTTAAATTCATGATAGAAGCTGAGACTCTTAGTTTAGAGGAAGCAACAAAAGAAGCAACATATCTGTAAAATTTGGAAATGAAGAATAAACGAACAATGAAAAAAAAACACCAGAAAAAAACATAAGAAAAAAAGCATCAGAAAAAATAAAACACATAATTTTGAAACCTGACAGTAAAACTCTGTATAAAACAAAATCTACTTCAGGAATTCACAGCGGAAGATTAAGATTGACACTGCAGAATTAAAAGAAATGTTAGAACGAAAGGAAGTAGAAAGAATTAACCAGGTAACACATGTGAACAAGTAGATAATATTTTGACCAAAGACGGAGTTAAGGATGCTGTAAATACAAAATTATGTTTCAGAAAAAGAAGAGGAGAGAGGACGGAAATATATATAAAGGAACTAAACATTAATTTTTGTTTTCATATATTTTATGTTTTATTTTTTCTTTGTTTTTCCATTTTTAGCGGGAAAAAAACGTTCAAATCTTTAAAGTAGCAGTCACCATAGAAGAGGTAATGGCTTTTTAGCTAATTATATTCTAAAAGATTTTTTCCTTCTCTTTTTTTTTATAGATAGATATATATAAAAATATATTTTGTATGAATAAAAGCTGGTTTAATTTTATATGTAACCCTGGTAAATTTTATAACTAGTCTAGTCAAAGATTGAATTAGTTTTAAGAGACAAGTATAAAGAAAATCGGAAAAATTCCATCTTCATAATATATGTAATGACATAAACATCACACATCAACATAAACAGATACACCAATACATTTCCACTGTGACCAACTTTACTTTTTCTAAGGAAATCAAGGTGAGTCATTCTCTATTTCTGATTGCTGTGTGAGTCTTGATTGATTTTATTGGTAGGAAAAAAAATGAACGACTTGTATTATCGTAACGATGAGATTATATTTATTAGTAATGATCATAATAAAGCTGGGCATGTAAGACTATAAACAAAAATATCCTTATTTGCTATAAGGCGACAAAATAAAGAGAGAATTGTATCAGAGACTTGAAAAGGAATAATGTAGAAATAAAGAAGACCGTATATGGTGTAAATACATGGTAATTTTATCAAAGACTTGAATACGAATAATGTAGAAATAATGAAGACAGTATATGGTGTAAATACATGGTGTAAAGGATGCAGCAAAGGAATGGAATA
>JABUQX010094967.1:0-5000 GCA_015478945.1 Trachelipus rathkii
CAGCCACACAAAAGTAGAGCCCCAAATTCTTATAATTAATTGAATATATTGATTAATAAATATCAGCGTACCGCACAATTTGCAGTTTGGAAACAAGATTCCTTTGGCTATTTTCTTAATTGAGATTAACTAATTTTTTGATGTACTAAATTGCTCTCAAAAAAAGAACAAAAATTCAGTTGAGCATCATTTTAAACTTTGACAAAACAATCTTCAGGTGACAGATCAACATCCTATGGCTGGCATTTTTAATCTGGAGGGACGCCGGCTGCCAGCCCAACATAGCCCATTAAAGACGACAGCCCGCCACTTTTTAATCTAGCCACTATGGTGGTATATTGGACCTTAGAACTGTATATACTATAGTACCAGCTAACTACCTATACAGATACTATAGTATATATACCATACGAATAGCCCATATAGTGTATAGTACTATACTATAATAGTATAAATAACAATAATATATAATATACTAATTATATATATATATACATACCGTAATATATACTATCATACATACTATAGTAGTATAATCGTATATTATAGTATATAGTATAGTATAGTATAGTATACTATATATAACATCAAGACTTTATAATTATATACAATCAATAAATAATATACTAATAATATAATAATATAATGATACCTATATGGGTACGTATACGTAAATATTAATTATATAATATATACCGTATATTATATACTCTATATATATATATATATATATATACTATATACTTATATACTATATATATATAATATACTATATATATATATATACTATAATATATACTTTTTTGTCTACGTACTAATATATTATATATATATATTATTATTAATTCATATTAAAAGTATTCACTTGTGAAAGTGAAACCTTATGTAAAGCAATAATTTGAGCTAGAGAATTGACATGGATTTGAATATTAATTAGTGCTCAAAGTAAAGGACTGATGTGGGAAATATGTTCTGATTCTTTCATGGCTATTTAAATTATATGGGATTCGGGCTTATCGAAAGATTAAATGTAAACAAGAACCGGTGCAGAGAATCAGTGATAGTGATAGAAGAATCGTACAGAGAGTGGCTGGTTCATGATTTAATTGACAAGCTCATCATAACCATGAAATTTCAAGTTTTTGTCGAATCCCGAAAGAAAAGTTAATCGCGGACTCGTAGACATGGGTTTTAAAGCAAGAGCCACCAAACAAGACGCCGATCGGGGGTGTGAGATGCGAGAGGCATTGATGTAAAGCGAGATATAAAGTGAGGTGATGATTTCAGCATCGACTGTTATTAATGGTGGGTGCATGCGAGTCCACAAGAGTGAACATTTAGCGTTAGATTTATTACCAGCACATTTCAGACTCACAATATCTAAGCTTTAAAATATTTTGCACTTAATGCTAGCAGAATCACAAAGGACAAGAGATGACACAGCAAACGAGTGTAGCCCTCTGGTAGTGGGTGGGAAAGTGTTGGGTAAATAAATTTTTGTGGAATACAAATTGTGATTCCACTTGAGTGCGCTAGGATTCTGCATGAGGAGTATGTTGTTACCGATGCTAATCTTTAGCAGCTATAATATATGTTGTGAAATAAGAAGCATAGATCTAATATGCAATTTTTCAGATGGATAATCTTATGGAGTGATAGGTGTGTAAATAATTGAGTAAAATGAGGAATGCGCGTGGTCAGGCTGTAGTTGTGTGTTTTTTTTTTTAAAGAAAAATCGTGAATGATCGGTTAATTATATGAGAGGTATGTATAAGATGATTTTATCATGAAGAAAGATTGGTTGCTCGGTTAAGTGTGTAGGTTAAAATACATCTTCTGGATTGACGCTAAGGAAAAAAATAGATCGAGTAAATAAAATTAGTGTCTCTAGGGAAGAGGAATGAGAATTTTACTTTAAGCTAGAAAAAATGATGCATAATAGGAGTGAATGGCATAGAGTTTGTGGGGGGTATATTTTGTGGAACTGACCCTGGGAGTGAACCTTTGCATTGACGAAATATCACACTGTGGGTCCATCCGGTCAAGTGAAGCCCTAGGTAAATATTTTTGCATTAAGAGCTCTCTCGTACTTTAAGGCTATAATGGAAGGGTGTGGTGGGGTTTAAATTGCTTACTTATGTCATTTTCTTTCAAATCGCTCTCTATTTCCGTTGCATGTTACGCACCATACCCGCATCTAGGGACGTGGGATCTAATAGACCTTAGTATGTATTTATATATATATATATATATATATTATAATATACTTATATTAATATATATTACTATATAATTATATATATGTATAATATAGTTTACTACTATAATATATAATATATTATAATAGATATATCACTACTACTACTATATAATATATATATACTATATATATATATATTATATAATATGTTATATTTATATTTATCATATATATATATATCTATATACGCTATATAGTAATACTATATATATATTATAAATTATACTTATAAATTAAAAAATATATTATATATATATATATATATATATATAATATACTATATATAATACATAATAGTTAACTGATATATATATATAAAATATAGTATATAACTATATATAATACTATAATATATATATATATATATATACTAATATATTATATATATATACTATATATATATACTATATAGTATATACCTATATATATAAATATTATATATTTAAATTTATAATATACTATATACTATATACTTATATACTATATATATATTATATATATATAGTCATATATATATATATATATATACTATATACTATATAAATATATAATATATATACTATTTATATAAATATATATATATATATATATATATGATATATTTATATATATTATAATAATATATTATATATATATATATATACTATACTATATATATATATATATATATATATATATATATATAATATATATTTGTCTCAGTGGCGTACCTTGAAGATTACACTTGGGTAGGCAAAGTTATATATATATATATTATATATATATATATATGATACTATATTATATATATATATATATATATCTATTATAGTAACTATTATTATATATATATGATAATATATCTATATTATATATATATATAGTATATTATATAATATATACTACTTATATATATATACTATATACTACTATATCTATAAGCTAAATAGCGTCTTATATTATGTTGAAGGAAAAAATTTTAATTTTCAAGTCCTTGAATTAAAGCTATGTTTTATTTAGTTATTGATTAATTGATATTTTTGACTCAAAGCCTGACATAGGCTACCAGAATTTTTAAATAATTATTTGAATTATTTTTAAAAGTAAACAACACTTAATTACATAAAAATGTTACATTATATAAGATTCAATAAGCACAAACCACCCTCCACTGCCTCTCACTCTCACACACACAGAAATAATATGCGCTAAAAATTTTATTTTCACTCTGTCCACCATAAGTGAAATATCGTACATTGATAGATAGATAGATAGATAATGTTAGATAGATAGAAATAGATAGATAGATAAGATAGATGAGATAGATAGATAATAATAGATTAGATTGATAGATAGATAGAGGAGAGAGAGAGATGGAGGAGAGAGAGGAGAGAAGAGAGGAGAGAGGACGAGAGAGAGAGAGAGAGAGAGAGAGACGAGAGAGAGAGAGAGAGAGAGAAGAGAGATTCAAAATCTTTTCAAATTATTTCGTACGATTTTTCACTGGCTGAGCGAAAGTTTCGTTAACTCGCGAAATTTGCTTATTTTTCGCTCAACGGCAAGGTATGACGCTTGGCTTTTTCCTATATATTGTGGTTATATGGAAAGATGAAGACTCTCACCCAGTACGCCACGCTTTCTCCAATTTACTCCTAGGACAGAGTAGGAAGGGAAAATTTCCAATGAACTCTTAATTCTAACAATTATGTTAGTTAAAGTAGTTGATTTTTTTGAAATTAAATTGATAAATCTGGTTGCTCTCACCATTTTTAATATAAAATTCTAATATTGATTTTACTTTACCATTTAAATTTATTTTATTAAAAGAGACAAAAAATATTGGGTAGGAGCTACCTACCCTGCCTACCCTAGTATACGCCCCTGATATATATAATATATTATATATATACTATATTATATATATATATATATATATATGCTACTATATATTTATACTATATATATATATTATTATAATACTATATGAATATATATACTAAGCATATGATTATAGTAAACGACTATATAAATATAAGATAATATTATATATACGCTTTATATATATATAATATATATATATATCAATATATATAGACTATATAATCTATACAACATTATTTCACATACATTTTTCTATATACTATAAAATATATATATCATATAGCTATTATATATATATATATAATATAGAGGAAGACATACCTTTTATTAAATGTTAGGTTATGCTTAGGTTAGGTAGTATTTATATAATATAATATATATAATATATCTATACTATATATAATATATATATACTATATATTACTATATATTATATATATATATATATATATATATATATGGGTGTGTGTGTGTGTATATTATATTATTTTGCCGTGGGGTCGATTATACACTCAGATAACACTTCATAAAATAAAATTACGTAAATATGAACATATTTTATATATTTCATTCAATAACATTGTATTTTAAAATAAATCACAACGCATCTCCATTTAGCTCTCAGACAATAAACACTGAATTGATCTATGAGTATACCAAAAAGACTTCGGTGCATTAACATTAAGCCCAGACGGTTATAATTTCCAATAAATCTTCATGAATTATTTATTAATTAATCAAATTTTATAAAATTGAAAAACTAAGTTTTTCAATATTCATTTCTATAAGCGGATATATTTTTGTTTAAAAAAAATTATTACTAAAACTTTTTGTTTTTCTCATACAACTGTGGTCTTAAAGAGAATTTCCCATATACATT
>JABUQX010094967.1:10000-12500 GCA_015478945.1 Trachelipus rathkii
CAAGGTCTATCTGGCGATATACTTTCCTATTTAACCGATTTAATATTTTTTTCCGGTCTTATGACTACGCCCGAGACTTTGCGTAGTGGCCGCTTGACATACAAAGCATTTGACCGGGTATGGCAACGCATCATTGCTCTCCAAGCTCCTCCTCATTTGGGTTTCCTCCTTCTCTTTGCTTAATTATATCTAGCTTTCTTTCCAGTCCGCTAAACATCGCTTCTTCATTGATGGAGCGGGCGACTTCTTCTTTTCTGTTCAATAGTGGTGGTTTCTTCAAGGTTTAGTCTTACTCCTACTTATTCCTAACTTTTTATTAATGATCTCTCACCTGCAACATCTAACTCTATCCACTCACATGCCGATGAACTCGACCCTTCATTCTTCCACTCATTTCAAATTCTGCTCCCTTTTTTACTTCTAGAATTGCCTTTCGTCTAATATTTCCGATTCTATTCTCGCTGATCTGAAAATTTGCGGGTGGGGTAGTCCTCAACCTTGTGGAAAATTTTCCATTCTTATAAAAAACTCAGCTTTAGAAATCTCCCTCTTATAAAATACCCTTCTAATTTTCTCTTTCTCTTTTGACGTTCCCCCGTCTCTAACTGTTTGGACAATATAAATATCCTTGGCCTTAACATAAACAAAAAAAAATGTCTTGAAAACCTCACATCACAACGGTTGCTGGGGGGGGGGGGGCTAAAAAAAACGGGAAATTTTGTTTAGCCTGCGAGAAGTTTTTTTTCCTTTCTAATTTATCTCCAGCTATACAAAGGGTCTATCCGCCCTTGTTTATAGAGTAACTGTTCTCATATCTGGGGGGCTCTGGTTTCACCGGCTTTTGGACAGAGTCGAGTCAAAAGCCAAAGGCTTAATAAACTGTTATGTAAAATTTCCAGTTACGTTGACCCTCTTCTTTGCTGGCGCGATGCTGGTGCTTTAAATCTCTTTCTAATAGGTAATCGCAGCTGCGGTGGTTCGAGGAACTTACCACTTCGCGTACCACCAACCTTAGCGATTACGCCCTAGTAGCACAAGGGGTGCTGTATCTGCGCACGAGTTTTGTGTAGATATTGGTAACTCCAGGCTAGTTCGCTGCGGTGCTTTCTTCTTTCCTGCCACCACTGTTCTGTGGAACTCTCTTCCATCTTCTGTGTTTTCTGCTGAATTTAATCTCCCTCACTTTAAAAGCCTGCGTCTGTGTTCATCTGCGTAATTTGCGCAAGCGGATGAAATTTTGGCGTGCAACACCCCCTCCTTGAATAGGGCTCTGCCCGTGAGTGATGGTGATAACTGTATATAAAAAAAAAAATATTAAAAAAAAAAAAAAATTTGAAGACGGTTAACGTTAACGATTAACGTTAACTTCCGCTACATTCTTTACCGATAAACGCTTTCAATGATTAACGCGTTTATTTTTTTTTTTGTTAACGATTAAGAATTAACGACGTTAACTTTCTGTGTCCCACCATTGTATATATAAATTATATAATTATATATATACTATATATATATATTATTATATATATATATATATAGTAAATATATATATTATATATATATTAATATATATATATATAATATTATATATATATATATATACTATATATATATATTATATATATATATATATTATATATATATATACTATATATGAATACGATTTTTGTCTGGCCCCCCCCGAAAAAAATTTCTGATACGCAAATGTATATATATATATATATATATTATATATATAATATAAAATAGATATATATATAATATGTTTCTCTTTATACAATGTATATCTATATATATATATATATATATATATATATATATATATATATATATATATATATATATATATATATATATATATATATATATATATATATATATATATAATATATATATATATATATATAATATATAAGTATATATACATAAATATATACATATTATATATATATATATATATATATATATATATATATATATATATATTATTATATATTATATTTATATATATAATATATTATATATATATTATATAAATATATATATAATATATATAATATATATTATATATAATATATATATATATATATATATATATATATATATTATATATATAATATATATATTTATATAGATATATATATATATTTTATATTATATATAGGCCTATATATTTTATATATATATATATATATATATATATATATATATATATATATATATATATATATATATATATATATATATATATATATTATATATATATATATAATATATAAATATATAATATGATATATATATATATTATATAGTTTTTATTATAATTATTATATATATAATATATAAATATGATATATTATATATATATATTTAATTATATATATATATAATATATATAATTATTATATATATATATATACATACATATTAACTATACACTACCTAATCTATCATATACTATATACAATAACTATATATATATATTATATATATATACTAC
>JABUQX010094967.1:32500-37500 GCA_015478945.1 Trachelipus rathkii
GCTTTATTCATCTAGCTGCTTACGATATTATGCTTCCTGACCTCGAGAGTTTGCTTACTATTTCCTCTGAGCTCTAATCACACCCTGAGAGCTTACGCTCACTCACGCGTAGTAATAAGCGTTCAATTCCTCTTCCTTCCAATTCTTATCATTTCGTCTGGAGATGAACCCATCATTCTATCCATCAGTTTATGTTTATATACATATTCTTGAGAACACATCTTAGTCATCCTGTCACTCTCTCTCGCTACACTAATAAGATTGTCTCTATCCTCCAATCCCTCTAGAACTAACTGTATGACCTTTGTAGATTCTAATTCTCAACTTATCTTAATAGTGCATGACCATTGTCAATGTCTTGCACGTCAATACGAATGCTTGCAAAATCTGGGCTGGACACTTCATCAGATACGATGCACTATGCTATGATTTCTTATGGAATGTAACTACCTAACATACCTCATGTGCTTTCGTAGGAAGGGAGTTCTGCGCACGCGTCAAAGTTGTACGTCTACTACGAATGTATGATTGAATTGAGATATATCCGAGAGACGTGAATTTTACTTCCGCTACTCTAGCTTCATTTTTCCTCTCTAGAACTGAAAATTAACACTAAACAAACTTCTTTTCTGATTTTATCTTTCACATTTGTTCTCGCTCAATTGAATCAACTTGACCTCGTGTCCCACTATAGACAGACTTCACCTTCAGTTGATTCCAAAAAATATCCCCTAAGATTACTCTTTATCAACACAGACATTCTGACTTCACTCACGAACTGCTAATCTCTATTACTATAATTCACATCTCCGTGCACAATTGAGGTGACACATAATTTATTCTCGCTCCTCTAGTGATACACTAAACAAAAAATACACTTATCTCTGACACTATGATAAGTTCGCTATACGATATATCCTTCGTATCTCCAAACCCCTCAACACATCTTCTCACTTCATACCTTCTTGAATTTTATCGAAACTATTCGTCTCTTACACTCCATCAACTATATTGCCTTCTCTCACACACTCTCCTTTCTCATGATCTCTCAGCTAACTCACAAGAAATTCCAAAATATATACCGAATAGCACCTACTGCTACTTTCCATATTTAAAGGACTCAGTTTACGCTAAAGTAACTGCTTCTACTTCCTCAACATTTTGCCTCACCATTTCTCCTATTACTTTCTTTTAGACTTATTCAGGCTCGCTCTAATCCATTCTCTGTCCATCTCACAGTATCCCACCTTTCGGAATTCTTTCATTACACGACATCCCATCTCAATACACAACATTAGAATCTTTCCTTTTATCATTTTGGGTTTATCTCCCCTTTTCCTTTCCCCAAAAAGAAAATTTTATCCTCGGCTTTCTCTCATTTTAACCGAAAAAGGTAAAGTCCTGTTTGTATTCTTGTTGTGGTCCTCCAAACTTGTGCATCGCAGCTTGCGTCAATTTGTTAAAGTATTTCGCCCTTTTTCCATTCTACTTAGAGACCATCACTCCTTTCTGGAAAACCGCTACCATACCTACCATGGGAGGACACAGTGCTAACACAATTTCACAATCGTGTCGATTACTGAAGTCGCGTCTTCTCGGGATTTCAAACCATTTTTACGCTTGTCACAGTCTTTCGTTATCATATACTAAAAAAGTCCTCGACTCTAAAGTACTACCTTCATTCTCATGATATATAGATTATATGCTATATATAACAGTACATCAGTACATGAGTGATGCAGGTGATTCGGCAGGGGAGTGAGACGTTAAAACACATTGTGCACTCTGACATTTTATTATCAGAACCTAACCGCTCAGGCGTGAAGCACATGTCACCAACACCCATATATCACTAATACCCTGCATAAAAGCTTCCGCTAATTAACCTATCATACGCCCTTTGTTAAATCCACTCAAAATACCTACAATAGTAAGAATATTTTATTCTTCTCTTCAGCGTCTTCTTACCTTCATCTGTATTCTCACAAGTAATGGTGGTGAATTCTATGTTAAATTTTCTCCGCCATACTATGAATTCGTGAGTCTTCTAGCAGTGCCTCAATTACTCTACTGACTTCAAAACGCCACCCTTGTTTTTTTGAAGCTCGAATACAGTCCTCTATAGTCTACTCCACACACAGTTTCACCTCCACGTTATCTTCGAAAAAAGAGAGCTATCGATACCTTCCTACAACTATCCTACATCTAGAGGCACTCTCTCAATATTTCCACCCTTATAATTTCTTAACAGTTTCTTCCTGGCCTTTCTCCCTTACCCTCTATACAAGGGTACTATTACCACAGCTCTCCTCCAATCCCTTGGAACTATACCCTCCATAAAGCTTTATTTACACAATTCCAAATCCAATCAATCACCATCTCGCTCCGCTCTTGATCATTTCGAACTGTATTTTCATGCTATATACTGCAGATTTCATTCGAGTTTCGCTCTCAACTTTCTCACCTCACTCTAAACTTGGCTTCATTCACACTCGTCCTCCTTGACTGATAATCTCCGATCTATTCAGGCTCTAACCAAAATACCTATTCCTATCTTGCACCATCAAAACCACACACATTCAGTAACACCTCATCATTACTGTCAAAAATCATTTCATGTACCTCGTTAATAATTGTGCAGATTTTCGAAGTAGGTTTGTCCAGCACTCAGCTCTCAGCCAGCTCACTTGCAACCATATATATTTGCTTAAAATGTACAGTTACAAAACAAACCATCCCTATTTCTTATTATTCCAGCGCAGATTCCCTTATTCTCCATTCTTACCTTTCGCGCTTCCTTCTGCCAGAAGAGCTTCCTATTCCTGTATGTCAACTTCATCCTCCGAGTGAAGAGTTTGCCGTCTCACTATTCAAGACTGTTTCATTTTACCTGCTTGGTTTTCTCCTACGTATGAGTGCCGACCTATATATACATATATATATACAATACACCTATGTATATTATTAATATATATCTTATCCTAAAAAAGTGAGCTAATAATACAAATATAATATAGTATATTTCATATATATATAATATATATACTATATACTACGTTACAGTAATAGTTAATCTAGTGAATATGATGATATCTGTCGTGAGAGGTACGACTATAGCGTTATATAATATATATATATATACGAAAGATATATTGATTATAATTGATTACTGAAGAATAACATATCTTCTTGAAAAGTTAACATTTATTTAAAAAAGATTAATTCCTTTTTAAAAAATAATGACTGCTAACTAGAGTCGAGAGGCAATTACAGAGGTTGCCTACACTTAAAGAAAACGGAATTATTTTTCTGACTCAGAAGTAACAATTGCCACTGATCGCTAATATTTAAAAAGGGAATCAAGTTGAAATTTACGTCGGCGGCTTATCATCGAGCCTTCGAATGAGATTATATTGATATATCATATTAATTATATATATATATATATATAATATATATATATATATAATATATATATCATTATTCAGTAGTACTGTAAAAATAATGAGAGCATGATATAGTTACTGAGTGATATAGATATATATATATATATCTTGTTTTATGATTAATAAGTAAATTATATAATAAGAGTTATAAATAGCGTGATATATATTGTACTATGCAACCCTCTCATATCTTTCTTTATGTATAGTGATAACATAACTAATAATATATAAAATATTACTATAAATAGGAGACTATCTATATATATACTATATATATATATATAACGCCTCGTGGCGCAGGAGGTTGAGTCACCGCCTCTCATACGAGAGGACGGCTGGTTCAAACCTCCGCGTAGCAGAGTTGGGTTTTATCTACCTGGGGCAAGAATTAAAACTTGACTGCGAACACGTTGGTATCGCTGGTTTGGGATAGCCGGCCTTAAAGTTCGATTTCCTGTGGTCCCCCCGTGTTACCCCCTGCATAGGGGATAAAGCACGTTAAAAGGTAGTTTTTTTTTTTTTTTTTTTTTTTTTTTTTTTTTTTTTTTTTTTTTTTTTTTTTTTTTTTTTTTTTATATATTTTTACTTTTTTATATTTTTTTTTTGGGTTCACTAGTAACGCTCCAGGGGAATTGGGGCGTGCTCGCTAATCACTGGTTCTGTACCGCCGCATACCCCCAAAAGCCGGCCACTGATATATATAATATAACAAGGTACAGAGTCACAAATATAAATAATATATATATATATATAATATATAATATTATCTATATATATTATTATATAAATATAATAATATATATATATATATATATATATATTTTGTCTAGTATACTTAATAGTATATAATATAATATATATAAGGGTGACATAAAATGTCGAGAGTAAGACACTCTGGCAGTGAGATTGGTAGAGGTCGTCTCTGGTGCGATCAACCGTGCAATTGTCGGTCACATCAAGTTCCAGGCTCTTATAGACAGTAGAGATATAAGTTACGGCTATAAGTTAGATATCTAAGGGTAGCCTAGTATATGAGCAGTCTTGGCTTAGCAAGTTAGTTTACAGATCCATTCTGAATACGTGAGTATCTATAGGTGAGGCATGATGAGCTAGAATATGAAACATCATGTCGAGCCCCACGCGAAGAGAGAGGACGGAGTGTTGCTTTATTATCTTTGCAAATCTATACACACACCAAACATCTGACGGCTCTAAGGAGGCTAGCTAGGTCTGGTGTATAGTTGGACGGCCAATATTGTGCGTAGCAGACGTGCATAGCATCAGACTCTGTGAGTGTGAAAATCTCGATATTCTGGCTACTGAGAGCACAATTGTATAAAGGCACAGCAGTGGAATATCATCGAACCGAGATCGTCATTCAGTAAGGGGGATGGGATTCTTCGTTCGCGAGGAGAACTAATATGGATCCTTTATATTATATGACTATATACGCATACGCGAGCGAATTGTGTTTAGCATAGACGCTGGGTAGGGGAGATAGCCGTAGGATCTCGCTTGAACGAGCACACGGCTGATCAGGACGGTTCGTTATGG